>RXPK01000459.1:0-83349 GCA_004143645.1 Protaetia brevitarsis | reverse complement strand
TTAATGAATGAAATAGACTACTTGAGAAATTAAAAAGAGCTACCTTTGTACAAAAAACCAGCGGTACTTACGTTATATTTATTACTAAATATTATATGTTCAACAAATTGTTGTGCGAAACCTTATAATTGTTTAAAAATTTACAACATTTTTTGTTCTGTGTTGTTAGGTATTTAGATTATTTATTAAAGATATGCTATTTAATGTGTGATTTTACAGTTGCAATATGTACCACGAAGCTGAATAAAACGTAACAGTAAATAAACATAATATGCCTATAAACAATTACTCATTAAAAATCTTTTTTTTTTAGTGTGACAACGAAAAAGAAATAATTATTGTACAAATTAATGACGATAGCGGTGAAATTCGAGAGATGTATTTTGTATACAGAAAAATAGATTTTTTTTATTCTAACTATAAAACAAATGCACACATATACATATGTATTATAATAAAAACATTTATTTCACTGTACCTTATTTCCCAATATAAATATACATAATAAAAATAATTTAAATAGTTGAGGTTAATATTATCTCACAGCACTTGAACACATAATAATTAATTTCGTCATGTGCCTTTATATATACCACATGCTGAGTTTTAAGACTATTGTTTACCTACAATATTATTAATTCTCAACTCATTGTTGGCATGCAATCCACAAATAATAAACAATTAATAGCAATTGAATTATCGTAAACACATATGAAATTATTGTTCACGAACTGGTATGTAGCAGAGTGTATTATGCTGTGCTCGTAATATGCTCACTAGAGTTTTTGTTACGCTTGGTTGAATATCTAGAATCTATATAGTCCATACATGGTCTGTGAAAGCCAATAAAAACTATTGAAGTAGAAAAAAAAATAGTGATTTAAGATATTCAAACTTTATATTGGATAAAATCAGGTAGACATTCTTAGATCGGTATATTTACTGTGTGTCGCTGTATACAGGATGTAACATATTTTTCTTTAATTTCTAAAAAAAAAAATATGCTTAAATGAAATGAAGTACAAGTGTGCTCCACAGTGTAGAAACTTGCTCTTCAAAATCAGTCTATAGTTTTAAGGTATTAGACATTTTACATAAAGAGTTCGATATGGTATATGTCACCTGACATGTTCTTTGTGAAAGGAAGGTGATAATACACTGCGCCTTAAAAGACCTGTTGTATCCCCTATTGTTGCTAAGATAGGTAAATCTCCGTAGTCGATATCACATTAGTATTGCGAGGAATGTAGTTTCATTCGCCTGTATAGCTATGAGTGAATAGTAAAGTACGAAGCAAGAAGAGAATGGATGAAGTGAATGCTCAAGGTTGGAGGCAGGAGCAAATAACTTCGTTTTGGAAGGGCTTTTATACTACGTTACATTTTATTTTTTAGGCAAATACCTTATGGATAAAATACATTGTAAATTGCTTATACAGTGAGCTCGTAAATGTAAATAAATATTGTGGTTTATGTGACTTAGGAAACGATTGCTGTAAAATATGACATATTTTACAATATGACGTTTTTGCAAAATTTAGCAAAAGTGTCTTATCTGTCAGTGTATGTGTCATGTGTGTGGGTGTCTATGTTACAGATTACTGTAATTACAGGTTTCTGTACACTATGACCAAAAAGCGAATACGAGGGCTATCGAAAAAGTAACGTAAGTATTCCAATTATTAATCTTGGATAATGCCACGGAAAGTTCCACTACATAGAAATAAGTTAGATTTAAGAAAAGATGTATTCAGAGATTACAATCAGATTACCGGAACCTCGTCAGCACTTTTCGAGTACCGCGCTCGTGAGGGGATTGGCGACGAGGTATTGGGAATTCAGATTGTGATCTCCGAAGAACGCGGTTGTATAATAAAGAGCAATAAGTGGTTATATAGTGTTTGAATCAACCGCATCCCCCGGGTAAGTACCTTTCAATAGTCCCTATTTATAAGTAAAATAAGAGAAGCGAGTAGCTCCAACCCCCAACCCTTACGCAAAGGGGCGCGACAGTTAGGGAAGTCGCGACAATAAGTTGGTAAAAATTTCGAAAATCGTAAAACTGTTTGCATTGCCATAAAAGTAATAGAAATATCTTCCAAATGAGCTTCTAAATGAAATTACTTCCCATTTAAAATTTTAAAGATGGTTACGCCCTCTATTTTACATCAGAAGCCATGTGCGTATCTCTATAGGTAAAAAATCACAAATTATCTCTAATTTCACTTGGTTTTTGTTTCATTGCTCTATCTCATACCATCCAAAAGTTATCAGGGGGGGAGGGGGGACCATTTACGACCTCACTGTATATAAATACGTTGTTACATGTTTATTGTCGTGAAGGCAACGTGAACAATTTACTTCATGCGCAAACGCTTCATTCATGCAATGCATAAAATAAACTGCTTGAATGCGTACTATGAATAAAAGCTTCGTCCTCAACACTAATTTACATACTTCCAGGTGCAATATCCTTGCGTTGTAAGGTGCTGCGCATTCTGAGATTAGATGGATGGATGTTATTCCTCTTCCCCACAAAATTCTCCAATCCATTGCTTATCCATGCTTGCTCAGATGCCCTTTCATTTTACAGTGACTTGAAGGGTTCTGCGTTGATATACGAATATTGTTCTTACTCAGATAAACTACTTCTGGTTATAGTTTTAGCTTGTCATATTCTCTTGAGGGGAGATAGTGCGATGTCCTCTGATCTATTTCACTTTTTAGTTTCTTCAGTATTGCACTGTTACTTATTCAGTAAAAGGGTTAAAGCCCTACGAATGGTGTATTAATGGCATCTTTTGCAAAATTGTTTGTGCCGGAAACTTACAAAAGCGTTACATTGCTATTGCCTAGTTCGTTTAAACACTCCCAGACCATCTTGAAGCTGATTAGGTATGAACTCCGTACATTGAGGGTGCTCGACAATCAGACAATGATAATCTCCTGCCTTCAGTAATTTCTGTCAATATTGAATATTGGATGTATCTTTTATAAAAGCGTGTATTTCCACTTTGGAGTTACTAGGATATTTCTCCAATCTTTAGAGGTACTTAATTCTATACCCATATGCTCTTATATCATCCGGATACCATTTGATGGCATTTCTATTCAATTTTCAGATGGTGGTTTTGATCCCATTGCTCTTTTTGCTAAACTTTGTGGTTAAATTCCTTCACAAAATTGATTTTTTTTTTTACATGTCATCTTTGGTCATGCACCAGATGTGATAATCGTGAGAAGAGTGAGTGCCAGTTCATAATGTAATACAAGTATTAATATCTATAGTTTCTAACAGTGACGTACTGTATAGTTAACAGGAAACGCAACAGAGGCTAAGAAGAAAAACAAGAAAGTCCTCCTCCCCTCAATCTCGTCTACAACTAGAGGCAGTTGCCACTGCAACATCGTCCCAGAAATGGGTCACACAATTCCGCTGTAGCATATTCGCGATATCCACAGTGGAGAGCGTCGTCGCGTACGAACACACAACTTTGAACGGTGTCACTTTACCGCGGCGCTACGTCCCAACCGCTGCCCCTCGTCCGCTGCCCTCCTTTCCGCCGTTACCCGGTCGCTACCGTGCCACCGCCGGCACCCCCCCCCCAACCCCTTCCTCATCGCACACTTCTGAGCTGTCCGTCTCCCGTCAGCGTCAGTGCCGCCGATCGATCAGTCTGTGGCTCAAAGCAATGCACGCCAGGTCAAAAGACGTCTGCCCGGGCAGCACACAGAGCGACAACACTCCCTCTCTTTCTATTTACCTCCCCTCCGTCCTCTTTTGGCACCCTCCAAGCCCCCCGCCTTTTGGATTTACTCCTTTTTCCCTCTATCTCTCCCGCTGAGTGTGGGTGAGCGTTGTGTTTCTCCCCCACCCACGACGTCGGTCACCGACGCTCTATATAGACCCCCCTCCCTCCCTCTCCCCTTCCACCCACGAGGTCTCCCACGTCCACCGTGTGACGGACGGCACGTCACAGGACATTTCAATCTCGCTCCTCTGCACTTTTCCGGGACACATCTTTGATGTTTTAATTAGTTTCCTTCGGGTTAAATTTCGCTGTTCGTTATTCGTTCGACGGGTTAGTTCAGTCGCACCAGTTGGGAAGCCTTTTTATTTTGCCCGTTTGTTTCTATTTTTTATGACGGTTTTTTTTGCGACCGTTAGATCTCGTATCAGAGGACATAGGCGGTGCTGTTTTGGAATATGGCACAGGAAATGGTGTAATGAGGTGGAAGAAGTTACAGTAAATTTTCATTGGGATTAATTTGAAGCTTACTAATACATCAGTGAATTGCATATTTGTAGCGCCTATTAGATCAAGCACTAGTACGCTTAGATGGTACAGTACTATCCAGACAACAATTTAAGGTTTGAACAACCTAAAGCTAAAAAGCTGGTCACTGGCAGGAAGAAATAAGCTTGTTGCAGTATGTCAAGGTTGCTAGTTGCATAGAACAAGCTTTTCACACGGTTAAACACACAGGCATACAACAATCATGCCTACAAAAAGCTTGATGACCTTTACCATCCTCTAAAATATTTTAATCTCTTTTAAAATCATTTCTTTAAAATCCATCAAGAAAAATATGAGACTGTCAATATTTAACGGGGAATGTATGTATGTATGTATGTAAGTAAAAGGGCGGTGTTACACTGCGACCTAAAAGATCTATTGTGTCCCCTATTCTTGCTACTTTACAGCTGGCCTTCCAATCCTATTCCTTTTAGAAAGTGTAGGATGTCAGGGACCCCAGTCATAGTCTAGCTCCCTCTTTGATTTCAACATGCCTCCAGGTTACATGCCCTCGAGTTGCACAGTGCTACGCAGTTTGAGAGGAGGTGGATGGATGTTTCATCCTGTTCCCCACAAAATCTACATTCAGATTCCTTTGCGCACCTAAGCTTATTCAAATATCCTTTTAGTTTACAATGGCCTGAAAGTATTCCTGGTAATATGCATTTGATGGCATTTATATTCAATTTCAAAATGTTGTTATGATCCCACTCTCTCTCGCAAAAAAGGGGGCTGGAATACCCCTTGTAGAGCTTGAACCCTTTTGCGGGATGCAATGTAATGTATGTAAATAGAAGGGTGGTGTTACACTGCGAACTAAAAGATCTATTGTGTCCCCTATTCTTGCTACTTTACAGCTAGCCTTCAATCTATTCCTTTTAGAAAGTGTAGGATGTCAGAGGCCGCCAGTCTAGGTAAGTCTCCCTCTTCGATTTCACATGCTTCCAGGTACAATGCCCTCGAGTTGCACAGTGCTACGCAGATTGAGAGGAGGTGGATGGATGTTTCATCCTGTTCCCCACAAAATCTGCATTCAGGATCTTTTTCCAATCCAAGCTTACTCAGGTGTCCTTTTAGTCTACAATGGCTTGAAAGTGTTCCTGTTAATATGGGAACATTGTTCTTACTCAAGTTAATGCATTCTGTAAACCTCTTCTGGTTATAAGTTCCCAGAAGAATTTTACTTTGCCTCATTCCCTGGAGGTTTTCCCAGTAACTGGATTTTCTCTGCTCCATTTCCGTTTTTAGTTTCTTCAGTATTGAACTGCTACTTAACCCGCAAAAGAGTTCAGGCCCTACAAAAGGCATTTTGCGAGGTTATCCGTTATTTATTTTATTTATTTAACGGGGAAAAACTAAATACATTTATATTTACAAGAAAATGGAATTTATTTTCCATATTTAACTGTATTGTTGCCGAGATTCTCTATAATAAAAAAACTCAATTACTAGAGAATTAACAAGTCATTGAATCAATAGATTCAATCGATGAACACAATAACCTTGTGACAACGTTTGCATTGTAAAGCTTCTGTAAATTCTCTTGCTGTAAATGCTTCTTTCCCTTTCTTTCTTTCTTTAAGTTAGGGTGGGCACCTACAGCCCAGGCACTTGAGGTAGTGCTCATTGTACCGTCCCTATTAAATGTTTTACTTCCACTCGAGCAGCTTGGTGTTCTCTATGAAGCTCAGTACCTTGCCCAGTGAAAACTTGAGGACCCTCGAAGGCTCCAATAGATCCTTCCCGAAATATTTCTGCCTAAGTACTACTTAAATTAAATGTTGTGATAACCTTTTCTCAACATTCACACTTTTAAGATTGTTGCCACAATTGATACATCTGATCTTGTCTCAACATTTCTACTGTCAAGCTTGCCGCCGACAATTCAAAGTCAAGCAAGTGAAAAGCTTGTAAGCTTACATTTCTCTAGCAATACATGTACTTCGAAAGAGATCTATTGGAGCCCTCGAAGGTCCTCAAGTTTCCACTGGGCAAGATACTGGGCTTTATAGAAAACACCAAGCTGCTCGAGTGGAAATAAGAGAATCAATAGGGATGGTACAATGAGCACCAAGCTCAAGTGCCCGGATATTAAGTGCCAACCCTAACTTGAATGAATGAATGAATGAATACACATCACATCTCAAACTTTCCAAAAATTATGGAAGGAATCATGAAAGCAAAGAAAGTAAAGAAATGCAGTAAGCAAAATCTAAAAGTAAATCTAACGAAAATAACACTAGTTCTCCTTACCAAAAAAGAAAGCAAAATGGCTTAAAACAACCAATTCTTCATAACGAAAGAATGAAAAGAAGATGTTAAATTACTAGGAATAATTCTTGACTAAAAACTAGCCTGGACTCAACATCTCGAATAGATGTTAAGCAAATTTAAATGGGCGATATTGGAAAAAAAAACATGGGGATTGGAACCACGCATGGTGTACTCGTTACATACTGGCGAGTGCTAAAATCCATATTAACCTATGGCTGTTTGGCTTGGTGAGCCAAGACTACACAGATGCAGGCTATTATTATACTCGCAAGGATACAGAGGTTAGTTTGCCTGTGCATCGCTGGGGCTGTAAAAACCACCAACAGCTGCTGCAGAAGCCATGCTGACTGTACTCCCGTTGCATATTTATATAAAAGCGGAAGCAAGATTAGGGATATACTGAAATGCGATGGAAATTGGAGAATCCAGAATAATTCTGGGCCAGCCAGAATAACAACCGAAATCACAAACCCTATTTTCGAAATGGTAAGTGATATCATGACTCCAAAAAGTTTCATTTGACAAAACTCTTTGAAGATATCCCGGACTGAGATGAGTGGAGAGCCAAACAGAAACTAGGGATTCAAAGCCAAAACTGGTATGCATATGGGCCAGAAAGAATCGTAGGCTTGGAGCTGGTATACATGGAAAACTCCTAAATCATAAAGAATATGTGGTATTGGGGTAATATATCACCCTAAATCAAACGGAAATACTAGTAATGGAAAGGATTAGTGGATTGATATCTTTTCGGACTCTCAAACAACTACAACAAGGCAAGATATTAACATCATTTCAAATAACCTCGAAACCAGTTTGGGATTGCCTGAAAAAATCTACGAATTCTGGTCAAAACAAAAAAAGTTTCTTTAGTATAGGTACCGGCTATAGCGTCATAGCAAACAACAAACTTCCAAACAAGCTTGCAAGAAGGAGCTGTTAAATAATATTCAGTGAAGCCGACTCGGGTCTGGGAATAACTAAAGCTGCGATAGGTGATGCATTCTTTTTTATATATGTATACATAAAACTTGTTTACTACTGCTTATTTCGTTATAAACGCCTTAATTTGTATAACAGAATTTACATCAAATTTTACATTAGTTCTTACGAGTTATCTGGAAAATTAACGATCCTATTACTGGGATATTAACGTTACGCTGCTATTAAATAGTTAATTACCCTATAATTATGACGTGACAAACATTAAATTGTGTATATGTTTGAACACAGGCATATAATATAATTAATTGCGTATTCTTTTTGGTAGCAATTATTCTCGGATAAAATCTAGGTTACGTGAATGACTTTAACAACGAAAGCCCGGGAAGATTTTATTACCTTTTGTTCTGGGGAAATTGCGTAGTTCCTTCTAGAAAGAGTGTCCTGTCGGAGGAAGGAAGGAGATAGGTTTGCGTTTTTATCAAAATTTCTTGTAATTATTATTGCGTCTATTTATGTACAACCGCGACAGATTGAAAGTTATCGACATAAGGGAAAAAGTGGTGATATATTTTATTGGGGTTAGTATAAGCGAACAGTTGTTGTGGCAATACCAATTCTAGACATAAAAGCATTCTATTTTCCTCACAACTGTTCGAATACACAAATTCTGATAGAAGATATTGCCGCTCTCCCTCAAGTCAGTAACTTTCACTGTACACGAGTGTACACCCTAAGTCAAAAATTATGACATAAGTAAATAACTATACAACAAACCATCCAAAGCAGTGTATCTCCTTTAAGGGGTTCCAGCGCATTTCAATATGTGCTGCCGTAATTAATTTTAAATTATATCAATTGCAGGAAAATTACTTGACAAATATAAGAAAAATTAATCATATTCGGATTTACATGTAGGTCTTCGTAATCTTACAGATTTCTTCATTACACAACTTCTTTTCACAGATTTTGAACCATTTTGCTGACTTCATTATCAATATTGCTGTAGTTTCCGTTAAATTGTCATAGAAATTGTGCTAATTAAATTAAAAGGATGTTAGTCCGTTTTTAATACAATTAGAATGTTGGTATATATTTCAACTTTTTGATTGATTGATGTTTCTAAATTCGTATGTTAAAAGTAAACAAAGCGAATCACAAATATCCCCTAACGTAAAGAAAAATATTCCTCTTCAAACTTATTTCTAAATCATTTTAAGACAAAATTCTTGACTCACAAATTATTTTGACTTTCTGCAAGTCAAAATAATTTGTGATATGATAGTATATAAACGCATTTTGTCTTAAAATGTTCAAATATAATTAAAATGCCTTTGATTAAAAATAAAAATATTCCCTAGGTAATAATAAATTGATGAAAATAATAATTTTCTAATTATTATCCTGACCGTGGAAAAACCTTGGTTACAATCAGAGAAAGCATCGTATATGAGATAACTAAACTCACCGTTCAGGAAATCGCTTTTTTTTTATATACTGTGTGTACATTCGATTTTTAAATAGCCAGATCAAGCATCTCATAAGCGATGCCTTTAACATCTGGTTATAAAACAATTGAACAAAATGGAATTAGAATTTGCGATAGTGGGTGAACTATGTCGATACCAGCTCAGTTTCAAGGTCATCCCCTTCCGAGTCTCCGCGAGGTGAGCTGCAGATGGGAGAGATAGGTCATGGTGACGGCGTCCACAGAGACGATATCCACGGTAGAGGAAAGAAGCTATGGCATGAGGGGGGCAGGTCCACGGGGACGATATCCACGGTAGCTTGGAGAGAGGTTTGAATTGCGAAGTGAGGATGAGTAAGTCACAGGTGCGACATGCACAACAGGATGTGAAGAGCTTTCAATTGCGAGACGAAGGAGGCTGAGCTACGGAAATGACATTACGGTAACTTGGAGAGGGTTTTGATCTGTGAGATGCAGGAGCAGCCCACACTTCCAAGGTCGGAGCATCTAGGTGATGACATGAAAGCCTGTACGGATGGGACACTCTGTAGGTGTATGGCGGTACGCCTAGTCTGAAGTTTTCAATTCCAAACGTCGTCAGAACTTTATCGCTTCTTATTAATCCTGACCACCAAACTATTGGTGCATGTGCAGGTGTCCTAGGCTTATCGCAATTTAACAGTATCACACCTAATCAGCAATTTTAAATTACAAACATTGTCATAAGTTTAGTGCTACAGATAAAGCACTTTTTCTTAATTGTTATCATGCTTAGCGCAGCATTTTTTTTTTTAGTGCGCAGTTACAAGCCTGTTGCAAGCTATCGGTGCAGCTGTCTTAATGACAAATTTTTGGCAAAGTCAGCATATTGTTATCACGTAATCTGGTAATAATGAAGTATAACAAGGTCTTAAGAAATTCTGCTGTCAGATTAATAATGAAAAACTATTTTACCAAAACATTTATTTTATATTAACATCGGTGAAATCTATCAATACGAAAATGTGTTCCTCGTAGCGTGCCGCTCATCTCACTTCTTGCAGCTTCTTTGAATACTTTCTAAATTTGCCGCCATCCCAGGTAATTAACATGATGACGTGAAATGACGTTTATTGGACATCAATATGACATCTATTACGTGATATTAACGTCTATTAAACGTTATTTTACGTCACTATGTTACCTGGGATACTAATAGTTACGTGACATGTGCCAAAATCAGTTTTGAAGTTCTTGATCATGCTGAGCCTATCCACAAAAGAAACTTACCATAGTTTAACAATAATAAAAAAAAATATTTTTGCAACATTTATGCCGGTCATTTTACATTATAGGAAATTATGTCTGTAATACTTCGTATTGCTGTGTGCTGAAGGTACAAAAGAAAAAAAAACAAAATGAATTTATAAAAATGAGAATTAAATTTACTAGGTCAGGGGAAAAAAATAAAGGCCGCAAAAGAACAATTAAGCTAGGGTTACTCTCACAATTAAACCTATCATGAAAAGTAAAATGTGGGCGTTTGAAAGTTTGACCTTGAAATAAAAGAACAGAAATTTTGAATGACGTTAATAATCATAAATTTTATTAAAAAAAAATATGGTAATTACAATTACGCAGGAAAAATAAAACTTTAGACAGAAGGTCCTGGTCGAAAACAAAACCTGCATTAGACTCTAATATTTACAAAAGGACAATGCAAATCCTTCAACAAACAAAAAGAAAATCAGTTCAGGAAGATAATAATAATAATAATAATAATAATAATAACATGTCTTTATTAAATTTCGGAAATATAATACCAAAAAAGTAAAAATAAACCAAAATACAATACTTAAAGAAACTGAAAATGAAAAAATAAAAACTAGCTAATGGGGCGAAGTTCAGTCACCAAAACCTGGTGACTGGTCTCCCACTTAGATAATCCTTATTACAACAAAAATCCACGTGGTTTCAGAAATTAATACAAACTAAATTAAACGTGGAGAAAACAAGTGAATTAAAAATAGAAAAACTTAATTACAAGCACAATTCACCTTACCCGAGGTGATTAAAAATAATTACAAAACAGCAAAATATAAGAAAAAACGAAAAATTAACTCATTAGACTTAAAATTATATCTTCCTGCACGTAAAATAATAAAAGATCTTATATCTAATTTGTGTACACAATAATATAATACCAATTATTATAAAAATGAATTCTTTGATGGATGAGATAAATTAAAAAAAAACACGAATTCAAAACTAAAATCAAAATGTAACGACAAAATGGCAGCAACGAATAATAAAATACATGTACTTACTCGCTCGTCAATCGAGAAACTGCCTTAGAACATGATACAAAAAAATAAGGTATGCTCTTGCGCATCTAGGTGTGACGTATTTGAGGGCCAAACACTACTACCAATCCAATAATTTAATAGATATCACCAATGTAAACAAAATTAACTCCCATTTTTTTTTAAATCTATCCTATTAAAATCAATAAAACTGTTTTTTTGCCATTTCCTTCCATCAAATTTGCATTGAAACAAAATTTTAGATAATTCACATTTTTAAATGTAATTTTCAATTGAATGCGAAATAGTTATTGCTTTGTGATGAGTGATTCTGTTGATGTAAAGTATTTTTTGCCTTTTGTATAACATTTTATGTTTGCTTATTTTAGTGCAATGAAGCAAATAAAGCATTAATAATTACAAGCTTTACCTTAATTGGACATACACTTCTTCAGCTCTTACCTTCATACTTGTTTGTACTTACACGTCCTAAAATTTCACTAATTGTAAGTGGTTCATATTTTTTTAATGGCAAATGAAATATCTATTAGTCTGGTACAAACATTAATGCAGACAGTGTTGGAAAAAAAATGGAGAAAAAAAAAGAATAATTAATTAATGATTGTAAGTGCAGTGTTTTATTTTTCTTTTTTTACAAATTCTTTTTATTCCACTCCCTCAAACGAATGAAAGTCACTCAAGAATTTCCACTACAACGTTTATAAACAGTTTATCCACACAAAACCTAGAACGAATTTATAACACCTAACTAAAATCACTATACACGTAATCGAAACTACTACAAGCATAAGAGGACACAAACATTAATAAAAACTAAATAAAGTGTTCTAATCGATGTAAAAATAAACTGAAACTTGTTAAAATAAACATAGTAATTTGGTAAATACATCAACAACAATGGCGACAGCCGAGTGATGACGTATCTGAGGGCCAATGCGCGAAAAAGACGAGTTTTGGTTTCAGATGAGGCATACTTATTTCTTGTATCATGGGTAACCGTCGCATATATATATATATTTTCCAGCGCACTATTTTGCGCCTACATTGCCATTTCACATTACATTTGGTCCTCGACTATTATGCGTCCGTATACGGAGCAAAATAGTTTCGGCCTTATTAATCGAGTAAACCGCTAAGAAAAAAAAAATTGTCCGTACATGCCCGTTGGTTATGCTACCACGTTGTCAGGTTTTTTTCTCATATTTTTATTCCAACACGTTTAGTACCTAAGATGAAAAATAGGTGGAAGCAAAATAATGCGTGGTATGTAAAATTTATGTATAATTTAGTTCAGCGAAATGCCGATAGAGCCAAAATAATATACACATGCCGTATATCTCTAGTACAAGCTGCGCACTATTTTGCGTCCTTCTTATTGGCAACGTCGCAAGCGTATAGAAGAAACGATGAGATAAACCGTTATTTCAAAATTAGTAAGTATATATAACAACACAATTCAAAAAAAAACCGTTGGCGGTACCCTTTCCTTAAAGAACACATTCTAAAGCATTTGAAAAGCGTCCGTTGAGTAAGAAACATAGGTTATATACACGGTTTGCTTTGCTAAACAGCAATAACGAATATTATTTGTTTTATTAGTATTTATTAGCATTAATTATGTCGCTTTCTAAAGAATCTTCATCGTTGGAACCTCTTTTTCCAAGTTCGGTAAGTTTCGTTAACTTGAATTTGTCTTTCAAAACTAACCCTATCTTTACCATTATTATTTGTATATCTTGGTACAATACTCTCCTACCTTTAGGTATAAACGATGTGTGTTGACTTAAATACGTTTGCAGATTAATTTGTACATTATAATATTTCGATGTTCGGTAGGAAAAAAAGTCAGAAATTTACATTTTCAGAAACATCGCTTTGAAAAGCAATTCAAAATTTTTGTCGGTTTTTAACATCTATGCTGTTCTCGTAGATAGTTTTGTTATTGATGTGATTAAATTCATTGCTTTAATATACATCTGTATTGCAATATTTTATTAATATATTTGGAATAAACTAATATTCCTTAATTTTTGACTTGTACTGTTTTTTCCAGCCACCATAGATTTCTTACTTTCAAAAATATGTTACTATCAAATAAAACTTAAAGGCTTTTACTTCGATATGCCATTGATAAGTGCCCCTAAAGGTATATAACTAAATTTAAAGTGGGTGGATACTACTGTCACATATATTGTAAATACGAAAAATTACCTTCATCGATGCCACCCCATTCAAAATATTCGCATGAGGGGATAATTTCTTTTTCTCAAGAATTACTATTACGTTAAAAAAAATATGTAAGGAACTACTAATGATGGACAACCTATAAAAAATCAGAGGATAATCACGTTCACTCAGTTCAAAGTTATCATTATTTTCCCTTTTTGAGAGGGTGGTTTTTAGTGTTTGATTTTAGGTGCCAACTTGGTTTTTTGTATATCGGACTGTATTTGTTACTTCATACTTCTTCCGGTTTTCCTTTTTTTTGTATGGTAGAATATGTAAATAAAAACTGAAATTCTCTTTGAATTATCTAGTAGTAGCAATTTTTTATTGGTTGTTTTAGGGCTAAAATAATTATTAATCAATGAATTTCAAGTTGCTGTATATTTTAGACCTAATAGTTATAAAAGTATTGAAATATAAAAAATCATATTGCAACAATAAAATAATATTTAATTCCGTACACGCAGTTCAAAGTTATTATTTTCCCTTTACGAAGGGCGGCTTTTGGAATTGCACAGGAATGCATGCTTTTAAAAAAACATACATGTTATATCATATGAACTGAGAAATCTCCTCTTGATTTGCAACCTTCGCCGATTCTAGGATGGATAGAATTATGTTATTGCTAGAATATATATATGCAATAAATATCTAACAGAGATTTGGTTACCTTATACCAATATGTTATGTACAGTGTGTTCACGAGAACATTCTACAATAGCTACCTTTTTTATTTCTAGAGTTACAGAGTCGGTGAAATGGAAAAAGTTCGTATTCCTTTTCGTCTGCATTTCGTGCTAAGGCATAAAAAACAAAAGAGCGCTTGGTTGCTAACATACGACTATAGCATGTATTTTTTAAATGGGACACCCGATATATTTTTATATTTTTTGAGTTTCTCCAATCATTGGCTATAACAAAGAATAAAACGACTTTTCTGTTAAATTACGATTACGAGAGTTATGAAGAAAATCATGCTCAGTTCATTTGAGGTGTTTACAAAACATTCCATAATGGCCGACTTTTTTATTTTTAGAGATACAGAGTTAGGATTGTATACCGGTTTACCGGTAAATTGACCAAAAAAACGTTCGGTAATTTCGGTAAATTTAAAATCCATACCAGAAATTTTTATCTAGGAAATATTGTGTTTATAGATATTTAAAGGTCTAAAGCGACGTTGAAAGTAAAAAAAAAAAAACAGGTAAGTGCAAGTAAAAATACACCCAATTATTAATTTTATGGGAGATATTTTTGTTTCATTTTAATTTAAACTTTCTTGAGATTGAGAGCCGCTGTAATGCTAAACTCTAAACAAAAAAAGCAAAAAACTTAAAAAAAGTCGTGGAGAAATTAAAAGAAAATAAGTCTCAGACAAGATGGATAACGAAAAGCAACGCAAAGAAAAGCGAGATTAATGTTCATTTGTTGCTAAGACGGTTGCTAGAATGGTAGGAAGCAAAACACCCCACTTTTCCTACCTGCTTTTGTCAACAAATGCCATTTCAATTCTTTCATTTTATGGTTTTTTGTATGGATTTTATTTATCTCTCGAAGAAAGTTGAGTTAGCATCTGTGATTTGTGCTCTGGAGTTTTTTAAGATTTTTAAAAGTTTAAAATCGTTTTTTTAAAGAGTAGGTAAACGCCTCATTTTTCAATATTTAAAAATAATAATATATAAGAATATCAAGATTTATTAATATTACAACATTTCACGTACTTAAATTAATAGCAATTTCAAATGCACCACATTATGAGAGGACATTAATGGAACATTATTGCAAAATAACATTAAAATTTGAACCTTACATATTTTTTTTTACTTCTAACAATTGTTTAAAATATGTAATTAAATACAAATATTTATTAAAAAATTATAATATTATGCCTTAAGATCGTGTAAAATATGTATTATTCTAGCCTAACCTCTAAACCAATTTTCTTGGGGAATCCCCATTAATGTCACACATAAAAAAAATAACGTGTTTAATGGAAACAGTCGTGAAGCAGCCCAAATGTATTCGCAAAGATACCCAGCGGTTATATGCCCACACCACACATATTTTGCGAAATTGTGTTATAGACTGCGAATTACGGGATCCTTTGAAAGACAGAAACGCTATGTTTTGAATTATTTGAACAAAATCCTTTGTTTTCGGTGAGAAGCGCTGCGCGGGAGTGTAATTTATCAATTGGATACGTGCAGAGCAGAAAATTTTGAAGAAACACAAATATAAAGCATTCAAAATTCGTTCAGTACAAGCCGTTTATCCTGGAGATGCACAACGTACACTAAATTTTTGTAATTTGTTTATTCAAAATTTGCAACTAGACTTGGAGTTTCATAAAAATATTTTATAGACCGACCAAACAAATTTTTTCAATTGCGGCATGTTTAATCGGAAAAACAAACACATGTGGGGCGTTTTTATGAAGGAACATTGACAGCTGTGCGGCATTTAAACTTCTTACAAAACGATTTAATTACTTATTTGAAACATCTTCCATTAGAAATTCGTCATAAAATAAATTTTTCACCACGACGGAGCACCATCACATAATGCATTTGCTGTTACAGAATATTTAAACCAGCATTTTGATCATTGGATCGGAAATCGGGCCCGATATCGATGTAAATCTCTTGGATTTCTTTTTGTGAGGAGCTATTAAAAACACAGTGTATGATACAGCATCCGTTGATTTGGAAAATTTAAAAATCAAAATTACACAGTGTATTCATGATTTTAATGAACAAACAGTGCAAAAGGTACACACTAATCTGGTGCGAAGGGTAAACCTGTGCAAGGAAAGTAATGGCAGTTATTTTGAAGCAAAAATCTTGTTGTCTTTTTACTTTAATATACAATTAGTTTTTGTTTAATATCTACTTCTCATTTCATCAATTAGTATAGTACACAGTATTTTCGTTATTTATGTGAACGATTATATCCAAGTGGCAACACTTAAAACACGATTAATACAAAAGTGTCTATCTACATCTTCATGTGATAGTTTGTAACTTCAAAAAAACAAAAAAGTTGGCCATTGTAGAATGTTTTGTGGACAGTTCGAGTGAACTGAGCATGATTTTCTTTTTAACTCTCGTAATCGTGATTTCACAGAAAAGTCGTTTTATACGTTGTTATAGCCAATGATTAGAGAAACTCAAAAATATAAATATATATCGGGTGTCTCATGAAATAAAATACATGCTATAGTCGTATCTTAGCAACCAAGCGCTCTTTTGTTTCTTATACCATAGCACGAAATGCAGATGGAAAAGTACACGAACTTTCTCCTTTTAACCGACTCTGTATCTCTAAAAATAAAAAAGTTAGCTATTGGAGAATGTTCCCGTGAACAGACTGTATACATATTATATTAAAACAAATACACTTATAAATAACAAAAAAGTGAAGTTGAATCCTTAAAAACAACTTGAAAAAACATCCCTCAAAAGGAGAATATACTCATAACTTTGACTGAATCAATGAAACGAAGTATTATTTTATTGTCATAATATTCCTTTTTTATATCTCAATGTTTTTGTAGCTACTGCAGTTAAAACCCATGTATAAATAATCCCGAAACTGATCAATAAATAAAACAATCGAGACTAATGATAACTTTGAACTGAGTGAACGAAATTCGTTTCTAATTTTGTATAATCAGTATTTACTTACTTTTTTATTTCAACGTGATAGCTTAAATAACTCCTGAGAAAAAATATTTAATCTTTCCACTTTATGCTAATATCTCGAATGGGGTGGCGCCGATTGAGATAATATTTCGTATTTTCGTATTACGTGTAACAGTAGTACTCACAGCTATAATTTCAGCCCTATAGGTTTAGGGGCACTCTTGTAAGTTTTATCGAGGTATACCGTTGGAGTAAGTACTGCATTTTGTCGGAGAACATATACAAGTAAAGCCATAAAGAGATAAGTTATTGGCAGGATGTTTTTGTACCCAGAATACTATTTAGCCTGGCTGATAGTCGAGTGACTTGCACGCTTGGCTATCAGTGTGGAATCTGAAGTTCAAATCTCTTATCAATTACGATAAACTAATATTCCAGAATATAATAAATCGCATGGACTTGCACTGTCTGTGCTATCTCTCATATTACAGGTTTTATTCTAATAAGTAATATTAATAAATCTTGTTTAGACCACATAACAGGTTTATTTTAATCGAAAGAACAACTCCGATCTGAGAAAACATCACTTTATTGATCAGTACAGTAAATGATATGGCTACAATTTTCTGCAAAATAAATAACAGTATGGAGGTGTTGTGAGGCCTGAAACATACCTGGCGCCTCCACCAAATTTTTAGTATAAATATTTAAAAATATGCCGTTTACCTTGTGTATTCGATATCTAGAATGGTACTGAGGGTTGATGCTACTTCATTGAAGTACTTGCTATACATTTCATCACTACTCTCTTCTTTACCTTTTCTATTTGTATTTGTAGGTACGTACATAAACCAAACCGTAATAAAAAAATTTCCCCTTTATATTTACAGGAAGGCTTAATTTTTTTTAATAAAAGAAAAGAGAAACAATGGTTCTGTAATAGACCACTATCACCCCTTCCGTCAACATCAACCGAGATAGACTTCGTAGTAAGTGTATTTGTAACGGTAGCAACAAAGTAACTGAGGAATTATCATAATGCTTATACAAATAAGTTTAATTTTTTTACGACACAATATCAGTGAGATCGTTTGCTCTATTTCTGTGTTTTGTTATGTAAGTCATTTCTTATTATTTTTTCATTTCCTTGGGTATGCCGGTTTTTGTTTAATTACAAAGATGTTCTTTTTACGTTTCGGAAAATTTATTGTTTCCTTTTTTACAAAAAATGTAAGTTTTGATCATGTACTTTTTTCTTCTTGTTCAATTATCACTTTAGATATTAATAAGTAAAATGTTAAATTTTAAAGTTTTAGTGGTTGTAAATGTTTGTAGGATAAAAAATGAAATGTAAAAACGGAAACAATAAATTTTCCGAAACGTAAAAAGAACATTTTTGTAATTAAACAAAAACCGGCATACCCAAGGAAATGAAAAAATAATAATTAATTAAACACCGGTTAAATAATTTTGAAGACATTTTTACGTCATTTCTAAAATATTTCTAATATAGGTATTTGTTCTTTGACAACTATGATGTTATGGAAATTGAATGTATGATGGAAATTATTTTCATGCTTTTTAAGACACTTAAATTTGTAGAAAATTTATTGTTTTGAATTCTGTTTTTATAGAAAAGCAAACTACTACACCAGAAATATCTCCGAAATGATTCACATAAAAAAGACGAAACTACTGTAAACGATCGCACTAATTCGTTAAGTAGTTTTATCTGTGACAGTGTTTGAAATATATCAGTCAATAATTTGAGTTTTTAGGAATTTATGAATTACAATTGCAAATTATTAAACACGTTATAACACTTGGTTTTTAAACACTATTATAGAATTCTCAATCATCACCCATAGACGACAGTGACAAAGATCCAACTTATAGCCCCAATCCCTCAGATGATGAAAGCTATGATGAATTGACCTCCTCAATCAGAGAGACTATTGTCCAACCAATTAATGAAAATAATAACGAAAATATAAACAGAAATCTAAATATCATAAAAGCTCCATATGAAAGGAAGAAGGATTTTTGTTTTTTCTGTGAAACGGAAGTGTTAAATTTTGTAAGACACATGAAAAGAAATCATCCGTGTGAACCTGAGGTGTCGAAAATGTTTGCAGCACCACCAAAAAGTAAAGAAAGAAAACATTTAATATCGTTAATTAAAAATAAAGGAAATTATTTACGAAATTCACATGAAAACTTTAAACCCGTTAAAAAATCAGTTCTTCCAGATCGGACACTTCTACCATGCCCTAACTGTCTTGGCTTTTATTCATCAAAATTTTTATATCGTCACAAGAAAAAATGCCAAGGGGAAGCTGGTTCAAAGAATCCACAGGGTGAGGCTCAAAATTTGTTGTTGGGCCGGATAAAAATTGATCTAAGATTGAAGAATGAAGTTTTCCCTACAATGAGAGCCGATAAAATTTCGTTGGTGGCGAAAAAAGATTCAATAATTTGCGCTTTCGGTGCTAGGTATTTATTAACTCATAGAGAGAAGCATTTCATCAATGTAACAAGCAGAAAAATGCGAGAGTTGGCAAGAATCTTAATAGAAGTGAAGAAAATAGAACCAAGTGTAAATAGCATGTTTGAATCACTTCAACCTAAATACTATGATTTATTGGTTGAAGCTACAAAATCTGTTGCAAAGTATGACGCTGACAAAGATTTTTTCCTTTCGCCCACATTTGCAATGAATATAAGCACATCGTTAAAACAATGCTGCGATATTGCTATTCATACAATTATTAAGAGAGATCCAACGGTGGAAAGTGCTACATGGGAAGCAAGTTTGAAAACCATGATAAGCCTTTTTGACATCAAACTGGAAGTTTGATATTTCCAGTAGAGCAGGAAATGATCTGAACATAAACAGGTTCAACAAGGTTACAATTGTACCGCTTGCTAGCGACATAAAATTATTGAAACAACATTTAATTACAAAATCTAAGGAGGCTTTAAACAAATTAAAGGAAAATCCTATGGACGCTGACGCATATATTATTCTGTCGGAAACAATATTTTGCCGAATAATAATATTAAATAGGCGACGACCTGGAGAACTACAAAGAATGCTAGTACATACTTATGAAAACGCAGGAATTAGTAAAGATAGCTACGAAGAATTTAGCGAGGCAATAAGTGAAACAGAAAAAATACTGTTAAAACGTTTTAAGCGTGTTGTAATAAGGGGAAAGAGAGGTCGTGGTGTACCAGTTATATTTGATACGGACACTCAAGAAGATATAAAAGAATTATTAAAGATAAGACCAAATTTCTTGAGTGCTAACAACCCGTATTTGTTTGGAAAACCCAATTTAGTTACTCCTATATATGGCTACAAAGTATTAGCGAAATACGCAGCGGCTTGTGGTGCAAAAAATCCAAATGCTATAACGTGTACAAGGTTGAGGAAGCATCTAGCAACTCTCACTCAATTATTTAACTTAACAGCTAACGAAATTGAGCAACTAGCAACTTTTATGGGGCACACACCTGGAATTCATATGAATTCGTACAGGTTGCCAGATGATGTGTACCAAACCGCAAAAATTTCAAAATTATTATTATTAATGGAAAGCGGCAGAGCAGGTGAGCACAAAGGTAAGGCTCTAGACGACATTAATATTGATTTAGAGGAAGATTTGCTAAATGAGTGGGAAAAGGAGGACGAGGACAGTGATGAAAATGAAGTAGAACATTCAAAGACTGAGTTAGAACTTACATACAACAAACAACCAAAAACGACCATATGTCAGAAGGACCAAGAAGTAGCTCAACCCTCAGCACCTAAGAAGAAGAGGAACTTAGTCCCCTGGACTGCTGAGCAAAAGCAACTAGTAACACAGTATTTCCATGCACATATCAAAAATAAGAAACCGCCGAAGAGAAGCGAATGTGCATCTTTAATCAATAAGCACCCCTCAATTTTGCACAATAAAGATTGGCTTAAAATAAAAGTGTATATTCAAAATCTGTATACAAAAAAACGTAGATAACTTACTTTTATTTAGTTTCAGTAGCACATTTATTACTATTCTTTCAGCTGTTGTGTAATTTTTAAAAAGAAAATAAAACGTTTATAATTATGATATTTTCTTAACAATTCTTCTTTTGGTCATAACTTCTAACAAACTAGCTAACTTTTGCTTCTAAATATCTGTTTTACATGGAAATATTTATTTATTTATTTTTGTTTGCGAAGCTAACGCGAACCCAAAAGAGCTTCCACAGATATACGTATAGGTATGTAATAGTAAAATTCATTTAACATAATATATAATTCAACAATAATAAAGTTAACGAAATAGCAAAATTGGAAAATCATTGTAGAAAAAGAAGTGTATAAAAAACTAGAGCAAGAATTAGAAAAATTAAAGTGATATAATGGTGTTAGATTGGATATGAAATACAGGGTATTCCACGTAACTGGTTCATTAAAATTTTATGATGTTCTATTATTTACTTATATTTGAGATTTTGGCACCAGTATCTGTTCGATTGGAACTATAAATGTAAAATACCTTAACCAAAATATCACTTCCGGTTGACCGGAAATGGATGTCAACTTTGTTATTTTAAATAGAATGATCTAATTTTTTATTCATTTTGGGATTCTACAACTATAAATACGTCAGTTTTCATTAGCTATTCCTATAGCTACATGTTACCGTTTTTGAGTTATTTAAGTTTTTCTCTTTTTTTAGTCATAATCATTGCATCATTGAGAAATTAATATCTCGGTTAATACTGCAAGTAGAGACTCCAATTTGCTATGTTTATGAATGTAGATACAACTCTAAGAAACGGTAAGCACACTTTACATTCTAACATACAGGGTGTTCAAAACTGAGGAACAAAGTGACATATTTTCAAATGCAGAAAACTCATTTTTTTTTTTGCCGTGTTCTCATTAAGAGTCATGACAAGTGGAAGATTAAAATTTTTCTTTTTAGATGATGTAAATGATCAAAAATATGTAGTATCAGTATGTTTGTTGCGATGGTACGCTTAATCAGTTCCTTCTTACCCAAAATGTAATATATAATAATGGGTCTTTAATTTAATTATGCAAATGATAAAGTTTTTGGGCGCCGTAAAATTTAATAAATAAAAATATATATTTATTAATTGAAATAAACATGAGATTCCTTTATCGGTTATACAACCGCCCTCAGGACGTGTGGTAATGAGTATTGAAAAATATGAAATACGATTCGTATATTGACTAACAAACCAAATAAATAAAAGATACTGGTTTCACTTTAACAACAGTCCTTTTTTACAATTTACAACGTAATGACCCATAAAATATATTCCTTAATAATGAAAAGACAAACAAAGCAATAATAAAAGATAAGGTAAATGGGGCCCCCTTGAAACGATATTTAGTTATTGAAATTATTTAAATCTAAACAAAGGACGAAAAGAAATATGGCTTTGAATTTACAACTAATAACAAACAAAGAAATAATATACGCGGTAAACTTGCGGTTTCTGTTGGTTCTTTGGTTTCTTTCTTTCTGTTGGTTATGTCCGGTGATCGCCTCGAAAACGGCTACTTTGTCGTTCGTGGCACTTGGACTGTGGAATCACTCAGCTAGCGACAGAATTAAATCCACCCTTCAACTTCACCAGCGGGTGTAGATATCATCCCATTGATGGGGAATTCAAATATCTCACCACGTGGTTTAAAACTGCAATTTTGAAACATCCAATTGCTTATAGGCTCGGTGCTTCTTTTTTCGTTGGGATTCTTTATACGGATGGGACCTTCAGTTAACCCACCCGGTATTTTTAATATATTTACATTGCAACTGGCCTACAATGGCCGTTCTCCTTGCACAAACTTTTTCGACGACTTTTTCCAACGTCCGTACCCATTGCTTAACTCTGGCTCTCTTGCTCCGTTCACTGCGCGTGTAGCCGTCTCGGGGACTATTTCATTACTCCGCCTCGCTAGCCAATCAGGAATAGTGAAACAATCACGAGGTGGCGCGAACTAATATTATTCGTCCCCGGTTCTGACCTGATGCTACCTATGTCACTTCACGAGCGCACAAACATGCTGAATAAAAACTAAACTACGTTACATGGTTTAACATAATTTAACAAAACATTTACTTAAATAAATGAAATCAAATATCCTTTACCTTAATAAAATAAAAAAAAAATTCAAAGTGCCTACAGGGTGTCCCGCTAGAATGTATCACTTTCTATTGCTAATTTGAGGCGTCGCGTCGCGTCGTCTAAGTAAAGAAAAAATCTCATAATCAACAGAATTTCCGTATCTTTTTTATTTATAAATTTTAATCGTGGAGCGTTTATAGCAGTTAGGAAAGCAATATTTTTTTATAAGACTAGCGTCCTCAATGTTAGGAACTGCAAGTAAAGTGCACCAATCGATATTTGCGATGTAGTTATTAATAAGATCGTAATTGGCTTTTCTTTTATTGAAAGTTTCCATAAGAAAACATCGGATGGTAATCAATGGTCGCTGCAACATTCATTGAAAAAGTAAAAGCTTTAAGATGGCTATCCTCAGGAACTAGAGGATTGAGGACACTGCCATATTGTTTGAAGTTTATAAGTGCTAAAGTATATATGAGTACTGATTCTTTCACGACAGCGGCTATGGAACTCGGTATTAGATAATTATCTTGCTCAAGCTAAGTGATATTTGGCAAGTTAAAGTCCCACAACAATCAAAAAGGTATCATTACCATTAACATATTACTACGGTTTTCAAAAAACGGTTCATAGTTAATAATAGAAATGTCAGGCGGCAAATAAATACAACAAATATGAAGCTTGATGTTGGAGAGCCATATGGTTACCCATGTACTTTCGCAACTTGAAGACCACTCGTTTCGCCACAGGGAGCGAAAATGACGCGAGACTTCAATCAAAGTACCACCACCAATACTCTTGTTTGAAGTCTCACTCGAACGATCGCGAAGATAAACAGAATAGTTATCCTCGAATAATTCCGCACTACTAATAGAATCGTTCAACCAAGTTGTACAACAAACAATATCAAAATCAACAGAACATATATATACCTGATAAAATAAATTCTTCTTGGTTCTTAAACCCCTAACATTTCGATAATAAAACTGTAATTTATTTTCTATAGAATGTGAAATTCAGGTACTTGTGTAATATATAATATAGCACTACAGAAGAATCGACACATCGAGTTGTGATTCTCTAGCGATTAGATGAACTTTAGCTCGATCGTGTCTTCCAACAAAGGTCTTACCATGACTTGTCCAACAATATTTCATTGAATTGGATTTACAAAAAGTACGTTTTTTCTAAAAAAGTTCCTTGCTCTTGATGGATAGATGTTCATTACAGTAAATCAGCAAATTACTATTTATAAAACCAATTTTGGAAGCTGTGATACCGAGATGGGTTCGAAAAGATGACAAAAACTTGGTTCTTTCAAGACGTGAAATAAATTTAACAATTGCTTACTGATCGTTCGGATTTCTTTGGGACTGATTGCACACAATGGCAAACATTAATGCCAAGCTTCGTTCTGGTTCATATCAATTACAGTTGCAATAGATTTAACCAATTTGACATCTTCATCATTAGATTCCGGAATACCCGATAATTCAACATTATTAATCCTCAGATATTGCTGTATATTATCAATTTCTGCTTAAAGTAACTGATTTTCAATTTTTAGACCAGTACATTTCTTTTTCCAATCCTTGAATTCCTTAAAGATATCCTTAAATTCACTTAGTTCTTTGTTGAAGTCATCAATCTTATTACTATAGAAATCAAGAGATTGCATTATATCAGTTTGAGATGATTTTATGGAATTAATATCGAATTCTAAATCAGAGTTTCGTCAGCAATAGGTCATTGGTACTAACTAGTGGGGCTGTTAGTGAACAATTCTGGCACTTCCATGACGTTCCTGGTGTTTTCATTATATCTATCATTTCAACTGACAATCCAGCACAAATCGCGTGCATCTCTTTCTGACATGCACCATTGCACTTTAAACGGGGGCTATGAGGAGTGATCGGAACGTCGCAAATACCGCAAGGAGTGGGCATTTCTTCGCAATGCAAAATATCGGTTTGAAAAAAGAAACTCAAATATCTAATACCACGCACACAATTAAAAGCTAACTCCTTGAACAACACGGCGAGAATGACTAATTACACTTTAAGAAAGTTGAAAATTCGATTTAATGCCGACATAAACCACCAAAAAGCTCGCGAAAAACAGAATAGATAGAAACACGTAGCATATGGCATATCTGGATTCTGGATTGTTGGTTGGGAAGGGTGGCTAGACACGCGCACTTAAGCCAATCTAACCGGGCCCATTGTGCTACCTTCCCTAGGCGGCGTCACTCACCCGCAGCCTACTCGAGCGAACCCAAACGAAGGATGAACTCGAGCAGCGCAGCATGCGAGGCGCCACCAAAGCTGGCCATACTGGCCAGAACTCCCCCAAGATGGAACCTCTAAGTTGGGCAAGCGCCGGACAGTCACATAAGATGTGCTCCGGTGTCTCGTCCTCTAGATAACATGCACGGCAGAGTGGGTTGCTAGTCAGTCCTATGCGGTGCATGGGTTTATTAAGTTTGTAGTGACCAGTTAATAACCCTACAACTTGACGTAGTTTACTGCGAGCTTGACTATCACTGTAAAGGACAATGCGTCGTCCCTTAATGCCCCTTGCTAAAATTTCTTCGGCACCATGCAGGATCGCCAAAACTTCCGCTTGGAAAATCGTACCGACCCTACCTAGTGCCAACTCTAAGTTGAGCTTGAGGTCTGGAGAGAAAACTCCCGCACCTGTCCCTGTTTTTGTCTTTGATCCGTCTGTATAGACAGCAATCGAAGGCAGTGATTCGACGCAGGGGTCGACATGAACGCGGTAGTGTCTGCCGAAAGCAATCACGGGCGGCGCACAGTCCTTCGCGGCACCAAGAAGAGGCGCTTTAGCGACGCCCTCATGGATGATGCGCACGTGGCCGCGACCCCTACCCCCTCCCCCCACTCCCCGATCAGAAGACCCGGGACCGCAACCTTATAGCCGCTCTAAAAGCAGTCTCCTCCACGAACAGATCTAGGGAGGACACATAGGAGGCCTTCCATTGCCGCCGTCGGCGTAGTGCGCATTGCCCCTGTATGCTAAGACATGCTATGCGCTGCACATGCATCAGGTCATTCCTGCTATCACTCGTCTCACCCTTGGCCACCAGACGAGGGCACCCATAAGTTAGCATGGGCTAATTATGGCAGTGTACAGCCACAAGGTAATTTTCGGGGAGAGTCCCCAAGTCCTACCCAGGACGCGGCGACACTGCCAAAAGGCCTTTCTCAACTTTTGCTTTGACATGTTAGCACCAGCTCAGTTTTCTGTCAAAAGTGATACCCAGATACTTGACTTCGTCCGAGAAACCGAGAGCAGTGCCAAACAGTTGTGGTGGGCGGAGTTTTCCCACCTTTATTTTGTTAGTACAGAGTACCATCTCTGATTTATCTGGGTTTACAGAGAGGCAACGTTCTCTACACCAATTTGAGAGACCTTAGAGAGAGTCTGCATCAATCGCAGAGCACGCTCTCAAATCTTCCATCAATGAGGATCGTAATATCGTCCGCATATGCAATTGTGTAGAAGCCAGATGTGTTCAGCGCACGAACGAGGTCATCTACCAGCATATGGCATAATAACGTATCGAAAACTGGAGTCTTATTCCGGAGTATTTAGTTTGCACTAATATTTTTTTCAGACAAATCTAAACCGTGTGTTTTAAACGGTACCAATCGGAGGTAATACGTCTTTGTTATTTCATTTAATGTTCATGTTGAGTTTCTGTCAGTTAATTTATACAAGAAAATTCTGAATATTAAACAGTGGGTAGAATCTGACTTTAAATTTAGTTAGTTATCAAATTGTATTATCAACTCCATACACTGTTCTTGATTAGAGGTATACAGTTACAATTGACTCTTCCTAAACCAACTTCTCTTTAATTTCAATTTTTCTCTAAATCATAAGTAAACTTGCAGAAAAGAGAAGCATACCTTGCACAACGAATCTAGTACAATTGAATATGAACAACAAATGCAATTTCGGACTTTTTTAAACCTCAATATTATTTTTATATTACATATAACTGTATTCCAAGTGTGTTATAAAATTATTATTATTTTTTGTCTCACTTCCTTTAATTAAATCACTCCCTAATTTGAATGAATTAGAATACTACACGAGAATTCGATATGGAGAAAGTCATTGTATATACATACATAATTTTGACTACTTTGCGTCCGTCAACTAAGAACACAAGAATACAATTTTATATTGATCCTATATTACTCCTTAAATATACTATATTGCTTCCTATATACGTTTATTTCGACCAACATGTGGCAACGTGGCGGACGCATTATACTTAACTTTATAACAAAAAAATATACATCGGACGCAAAATAGTTAGCAATTTGTCTGAAAATATACGCACGCGGACGCAAATAGATAGCCAAATGAAGGAAGCAAAATAGTGCGTAGAAAAAAAAATCCGTACTATTTCAATTAAAAGCTACAGCATAAAAGTGACTGGGGTACCCATTTTTCACCCGCGTAAGATACGTCACTAAAATCTTCTAACTACCTCCTTCCCGGGACGCACACGACCGCGTATGAAAGGAAGAAAAAAGTTAGCAGGATGCTAAATATAGTATATATATATATATACTATATTATATATATATAATAATTATATAATAAAATATACAGTCATACATGAACAAATAAAAATATATTAAAGAGTGAAAACAATTTAAACAACTGAACATTTAAATAAATAAATAACTAATCAATTCATTCAATAACTAACTCTTATTTAAAAATAAACAACTAAATTCTAAGAAAATTTGCTCGAACAATGGAAAAAAGATCGGAAAAAATAAACACTGAATTTACAAAACGGGTGCAGGTCACAGCAGTAGTCAAAACGTCAAAAAATATCAAAAAGAAAAGAGATAACAGCATTAATACCAACTTTTCCCGATTTCGATTATAACAAATCTCTCACCGCATTACATGCATCCATTCACGTCCTCACGAGAAATGAAGCCCTATTCGTTAAGCGACATTATAAACGTGGCCAGGTCTCTGCGCTTCTCATCGGGACGAAGGCTAAAAAGACGAACAAATAAATATAAGATAAATTAATATTAACATCAAAACGCATTTCGGAAAATCTCGTATAGCGCAACAGCACACACACACCAACACACAAACGACACTAAACGTAATTTATAAGTGACCGTCCCCGGGTCACATTTTACATTGTTTATGGTCCGGTCCACTATCTGCATGCTGTGCCTTGTGAGATGTATCAAGGCTTGATATGAGACTGCGGGACCAATAATTTAAATACTATAATGCGGCATTGCATTAAATTATGACTGGGGCGCATTCCGTGGTGGAAGACGGGCGACGAATGGAGACGGGAGAAGGACAGTGGAAGAGAAAGAAAGAGAGGGGAGAGCGGAGAAGGTTCGACGTAACGCGAAACCAGTCTGGATACGGGCCGAAAGATATTACGCGAGCGAGCAGAAGACTAAGAGGGACTTTGTTGCGAATTCAGCGCGAACGCGGGCGACTGTGTGTTGTCAGCGGTCGAAGGTGCGCTTAGCGCTCGTGTATTAGCATATTTTTGGATTGACTGCGTCCATTTGAGTGTCTCGTGAACGTTGATGAGCTGGAGGAGTTATGCGGTTATGTTAAATTGTTAGCTGCAATTACTGGATCTGAAGGTTTCTGGAAATGAAATGAACTTTACTTGCTTTTAGAATCAAAATAGTTTGGTGTTGAAGTTAGAAAGTCTAATAAAGATATTTTAGTTGTTTAATAGTCGCAACTTCAACTACTTTAGTGTGAGATTTAAATTTAAATAATAAAATCTAGCGAAATATTTTAACTTGACGGCATATTTAAAATTTCTATATGATGTTTCATTTTCTTTCAGGTTATCAACAACTTCTTCAGTTCTTACCAACATCATTTGTCATTTTGCATTCTGAAGTCACCATTTTAATTTTGATTTTTATATATAAATTTAATTATTAGTTATTGCATTATAGAAAATGCAACAAATTTTCCATAATAGATCGTCAATATTATATATAGTAAATTGCAAATTCATCGCAATAAATAATGTAAATTTTCTTTTATCTGTTTCCTTCACAGCATTTAACATAGAAAAAAGGTTCCGGTAGAATTTAGTTATTATAGTTTATTATATTTTATAGTTGTTCATTTAAATTTAAGGTGTAATAAGAATGCAGAGAAAAAGTACCGGAAAGAAAACATCTACAGTTTTATGTTTGCTACTAGAATTTACTTTCAATGTGTGATCTGACAAATTTTTCGGGCACTTATTGCACATTAGATGTAATTTTGCTAGTGAAGGCAAAAAGTAAGCACCTTAAAACATAAAATTTATTTCCTCCGCAACGTGATTAGTTATAAGATTATTTGTTCTGCACTTATAAGCGTAAATAAAAAAAATCCATTCGTTTGTTAAACGCATTATTGGCTGGATCATATCACGTGTTGATGTAATAGCAGTGAATCACAAACAATCGCAAGTTATTAAGCATGGCGTGTTGATTCTTGTTTAAAAATCAAGCAGTAGTAGTGAGTTAAATATACATTTCAATATCTTTTTACTCTTGTTAGTATAGCAAATGTTTCTCTCAATTCTTTACACAGTACTTATAGTACTACTAGAGCAAAACAGGTGGAAATATTAACCGTAACCTAAAGTTTCTATAAGTGTATTTGTTATTACATACCATAAATAATAGATTATAAATGAACGAGTAAAGGTATGGGATTTTGGAATCATATTTAAATACCTATCCATTGTATTTTTAAAAGCCAATACTTGTCAAATATCAAATTACGCTTAAATTATTGGATAAATGATCCATGTTTTTGTCTATTCCGAGTAATTTCAAGAATGAACCTCCCCGATTTTTATTAGTTTTTGAAAACTGGTGTAGAAGCACGAATTTGAATTGTTTTTAGTCTTAAGATCGCATCTTTAGATCTTTAGGTGAGTCATCATAACATAAGAATAATAAAACGCACTGATATCTTGAAAAATTTCATTATTATCAAAGAATAGACCGCTAAAAATAAATTCCAAACTGTTACAGCTAAGTTGTATAGACATCTATCATTTAATACAAAATAATCCAGGTAACATGGATTCGAACTTTTTATTTAAAAGCGAAATTCAGTGCAGCATAAAGTCACCAATTTTATTTAAAGTTATATTTAATAAAATATGAGTGTGTAATGTTTTGCAAATTGTGAAGCTGGGGCAATTCATAATAATAACTCAGTATCGTGTTAAATTTGAAGTGACACCTTTTATTTAAATTTTTCAAGAGGATCGGTGCTTATTGTTATTTAGTAGGAAAAGTGCATTCTTTATGTTCCTTTTTCTCAGCTGTTAATTAACGAATTGTCATTTTTCTTTTTTTAATATGTACATAAGCGCATCAGCTTTAATTAAGACTGACAACTTTTCAAAATTTTATTCGGCAGGGCTAGAAAAAAAAATTGAATTTTAAAAAGAAAACATCTATTTTTGAAGTCTTGTAACTTCTCTTTTTCAAGAGATTTTTTTAAATCCTGAGCTATAAATTACCTTTAGATATAAAATAAGTACGGAAAATTTGAATCGATTTGATCGGCTGGTTTTCAAAAAAGGGAACATAAAGAATACAGTTTTTCATAGGAAATAACAATGAGCACCGACCCCCTTAAGCAATAATACAATTATTAATAATTATTTGTGTTTATTTATTTAATTCATTTATTTTAGTACTCTGTGTATATATATGTATGCTTTCTTCTCGTAAACATACAACGTCTACAATGAAATTTTATTTAAAGTAGGGTATGATACCGTTCTGCATTTGGCAACATGGAATGTTAAGTCAAATTAATGAATCAATTAATTAATGTAACTGTAAGAAATAATAAAGCTGCAGTATTAAATAACCCCTGTAATGGAGTTTTACCCTACAATCTAGATTTATACATGTAATATTTTCAATTTTAGTATTTTTAATTGCTTTTCTTACAGTACATTTGAAAATTACTGGACTATTCGGTAAATATACAATTTCGACAAAAGGTATGAATTTTTCACAACATGAAGTAAATTCATCTATAAAATCGTAAGCAATTTTACATGTAATTTACCTGATTTTTACTTTCATTAATGTATGTACTTCATCCAACTTAAATAGCAAATTGTTAGTTGGGGGAAAACAACTAATTGTTTTCAATCAAAAGTTATAGTTGTTCTTTTCAAGTGTGATTAATACAATTAAAGAAATTAAAAAAATGATCCTATCTCGCAAAACTGTTTAATGTAAATTAGCAGCTAGCGGTTTCGAACCACGTGGCTCATCTTCAGGTAGAGTAAATAAATTGTATTAAAAATTGTCAAAGCGTAAAATGTAGTTATTTATTTCTGGATTATATATTGCACAATTTTAGGCACATTTTACATTTTGACAATTTTTAATAAGATTTATTCACTCTGCTTAAGGATGAATTATATTTCTAAAACATACACATTTTTATTATACTGCCCTTTATGGCAAATACACAGTTTTTTTTTCTACATTTTATAGGACATTTTTTTACAGTGGTTCTTAGAGTAGTAAACGGTTTAATCGAGGCAAATCTACGCAACATATTTTACTCTGAACAACTGTTATTCCTATAGAATTTCGAACTCGATTGTTGACGGTTTTTTTCCATCCAATTTGTTATTTTCCACTCCTTATCATCATTCATCTTTTTTTTATAGGAGCATCTGTTTGCTTATGGCGGTTGTCGATTTGTATTTTATATCAATAAAAATAGCTTTCAACTAAACATAAAAATTACCTGATGTTTTCCCCATCGAAATATACTTGTCGCCTCAAAAGTCCCGCTCTCCTATATGTATGTATGTACGACACGCATAAAAGAATCTCTTCTCTCTCCAAAATATAATTAAGTGTCGAAATAAATAAACGCAATAAACAACGTCGCCTATCAGTTACTTTAAAATTAACGACGCAGTAGGCCGTTCGGATGTTAGTCTAATATGCATATCTAACAGCTTTAACGATGTTAAATCGGCATTTATTATATTACTTCTTCTTTTAAGTCGTTGCCATAAACTTGTTTATTTATTTAAGGCCATGCTGTTGACCTCCTCTGTTCGGTTCGAGGCGCGGATGCATTTCCATGTTGAACGAACGTCGCATCTGTCAAAGCTATATTTACAGATGACTGCCGTCGATTAAGGAAATTATAGCTGGTTGCATTTTTTTTCCCCGGTTGGTCGTGTTTTAGGTGGTACATACAAATACGGTGATGTCTGATCTTATTAACATGATTACAGAGTAAATGTATACAGATACAAATAAGTGATAATAATAAAACATAATTATTGACCAAGAAGGTGTACAGACTGGTTCAATTCGCTTGTGAGAATACGATAATTCCGTAACTGTAAGATACAGGAAAAAACCAGAAGGCAAGGTGAATACAGAAATTAGAATTATGGTCTTTTGTTTTTGTGTTATAGCCAAAAATTGAATTTTTCGACTTTTCCCGAATGACTAATAACTCACTTGTTTTTAATTGATACGAAGAAACTGTTTTAACATTATTCAGGCACTTTTATGAGTAGAATCGACTAGTTAAATCAGATTTTTATTTTATGCACTCATTTTTCGCCTGCGGCATAAAGTTGAATTTTAAATGTAAATCGTAGTAGGCAGTGGCATAGTCTGAGCGAATCCTTTTTTCTCTTTTCAAAAATATAAGGTCTATGGGGTCGATTTCTACCAGTTATCCAATAAAATTTGAAAGTCAAAATTATTCACGTTAATATACCAGGATTTTCCCCGAACCAATAACTATAACACCTCGCCAGAGCGATAAAATGTGATTAGACCGTAGCAATGCAAGCCAGAGAAAAACTGTGCAGACTTAGACCTGTTTCTAACTAAGTTGCTTGGTTTACTCTCGACTAGTTTATTGTCATTGAAGACCTATTGAAGCCGCCAAAGCGGACAAATTGACTTTGTGTGAAAGGATTCATATCAGTATGCTCCTTGACAAGCGTCCGTTCAACTAGTGGAATCAACTAATCGCCTCGTCTGAAACAGGCCTTACTCTACTACCTTTCGGTACCACTGATTTCAGTTACTAAACGACGTTAACGATATAGAAATATATAAAAAATAATAATGAAGTTATATAGTTAAAGAAAAGAAAAAAAAAACACTCAAGAGATAAAAATATGTTAATTACTAAATTAAGATCATTCCCGCATTCCGAATTATTCTCACGAAAGTATATCCCGAACTTCTCCATTTGAAAGGTTTTGACGGGCAGGGCAGTTTTATGTGTAGCAATATACCTAAGATATTAATATTAGTTTCCGTCTGATGACCATTGATGTTTATCAGCACTTCTGATTTTCCTTTTGATTAATTTCCATATTAACGCACTCTAGGCATGATCACACCTTAAAAACAAACAATAACCAGCGAAAATAGCTAGATAGTTGTAAGATTAAGGCAGGTAAATATCGTTGCTACAGACTTTGGATCATGGAATTCTGTGAGAAACACACCCAATACAACCTCAGCAACTAATTTCTCAGATTGTTGCAGTTCTACCAGTACTATCGATCATTAATCTGTGTCCCACAGAGGTTACGATTCTGCTCAGAGAGTTACGCCCCTGATGGTATTCCGCAGGGGTCGAATCTTGGTCCACTACTGTTCATTGCGACGCTCTATCACAGTCATTGCGTTGTAGAACTTTGACTTGATGTCAGAATGGAATACGAGTATTAAATCAATCGTCTCTTAATGTATTTAACAATAAAAGTCAAACTATCAGTGTTATCCGCAAGAAAACAACCTTACGATTTAAATAAGAGATTGGTGAAAAGTCCCGTATGTGGCGGAATTTATTGGATAGCTATGCATATCAAGGAAGTATTTTTCCAGTTGGAATGTAAAATTTCTGAAGAGGTGGAATATACGAGGAACAAATTTACCATAATACAATTAGATAAGTTTTTCACTACTACAACTAAATTTTAACATTTTTTTGACTAATTTAATAGTCAGGAGAGGTCCACACTGTTTTCGTGTTATTTTGTCGAGAACTATAGAAGTTTAAATTTGACGAGCAAAGATAGTCACGTATTGTCTATTGCAAAGGGGTTATTTTGTCCAACTAACACGTGGAATTATGATATACTTCTAGTCACATTTTATTTGATCTAGACTAGATAAATTTACTAGCTGTTTAACTAAATGAATGCCATCTATTGGATGATTTAACACCGTTTTCTAAACACAACGTCTTTTTAATATGCAACTCCTATTTCTCAGTGCTATAATATTCTCTCTTTAAGACGTTTTCTCAATTATAAATATACAGAACCACTCATCAACAAGTTTTGGTTTCAACTAAACGTACTAATTTTAAAAATGATTTTTGAGAACCATTATAAATTAAGTGAATGTTTATGCTATTTGATTCAAATCTGAACTAATTACGTAAATAGTTGTTCCCAATACATCTTTAAGATGTTGAAATTTTTTATGCCCACTGGAATTAACGTTTAATAACACAAGGTTACACTTTGCAGGTCAGTCACATTTGGTGGTTTGTTTGGATATGTTAATACGCAGAAATAAACTCGAAAACAGATACACGTGCAATGCAGGTGGTGCGTATAATGCAATACTGTATTAGATTAGGTGGGGTATCTATATTTCTATCCGACGGAAAAATTCTGATTGGTTGATGCTTCTGAATGTCTAGAGAAAATAGTAAATCCTCATATCTGAACAAAGAATTCACACCAAATTCTAGTAATTTCTGTTCTACTAAACACACGTAGTCAATTCGTCTGGCAAAGTTTGTAAAAATCAACACTAAAATATTTGACTAGCGCAAAATTAACGCCAACACCGTAATATTTTCAACAGTGTAGATCAACTCATGCTGTTAACTGATAATTATCAGTGGGTAAGTTTTTCTCCTTGTAGAGAAATATCTCCTGCAAGGGTAATATTTCACTGCAGGTGTAAAATTATAATAATTTTTTTCAACTTTTTTTTGAGTGTTGGTTTAAGTGTCGGTATTTGTAAGCTACATCAGAATCTTATAATGGATTTTTATTTTTGTAAAACCAATTTCTACTGCTTTGACGGCGGTTAATCACTACAAATAAAACCCGTTCAATAAAAATCGGTTTCGATTCGTAATTTTAAACTGAATATAACGATAAATAATACATATACGTATACAGAATATAACAATGTACCGCATAATTTTTTTTACCAAATAAATCTCAGATTTAAGATAGCGTTTTGTCGTAAAGTTCGTCAATTAAATATTAGAATGGATATAAAATACGCTATCAAACCAAAATGCACGAATGCGACAACCACATTCAACGAAATATAATAATAAAAAAGTGGAATTGGCCAGAAAAGGCAATAGCGACCAATAAGGACATCTGGAATTTAAAAGACTACAGTGTGTGTTGTTTCTTTTTTTTTTAATTTTAAATCTTTTATACTGGAGCAACATCCCGACAAATTAGTACCTCGTATACATTGTATAACTTTTAACGTTCTTATTCTTACAATACCATTGTTCTAGCACTACATATATCGTAGCGCTGGCCATTCTTTTTAGAAGGTCGTGTTCGTTTATTATTTACGACTATCGAGTAATTATGCACGCGTACGTCTCCATTAAGCGTGGAAGGACGGTAACGGCCTTGTGCTGTCACAGGTGTGACTGATTTACGACTCCTCAGACGCCGTGTGACTGATTGCGTGACAATCTACGTGACATTCGTGTAACTTTGTTTCTGACGCGTCCAGACGGATCAATATGCTGTTTATTTTATGCTGGCGACGATGTATAAGCATATAGCTAAAGACGGAAAACATATAAGAGCGTTTCAAACATTGCATTTTCCGATACTTATTTTTTATTTACGATACAACAGATTGGTTTTTTTTTTTCAACACAACATACGGATCGTAAACAACAAAGTAAAATTGTTTAACAGTCAGTTGATACATTAACTTATTTTCTCTTCGTGCCCTGATTGCCCACGATTAAAAACACCTTGCCACACCCTCCTAAAAATTGATGATGCGATATAAAATAGAAGTAAGATTAGGTTACTTCCAGCGGCAGTTCGTGCATACATCAAGAGGCTAAGACAATGATCAGTTCTTCGTAAAACTTGGTAATGTAACTAAGAAAGAAAGAAAATGAAACAACCAGAATGACTATAGAAAAATTAAATGAAAAAGAAATAAGTAAAAGTGCACAAGTGAGAGGATAAAACTGACAGCAGCGGAGAGCTACATTCATCAATGCGTGCCAGATTAGTACTGCCCTTTATAGTTTGTTCGGAAAGATTGCGTGCAGGAGTGCAGGGGTGCTGTGGGTAGGTTTTCAGCTCTCACTGCAATATGTTTGACAGCTACTAATATTCACAGGCCGATATAGTATATTCTGTGACATAGAAATCACCAGACAAAGAAGGGGTAGGAACTTGGCAAAAACGTTTTAGTAATTGATTAAAATTTCAGAAAAATTGATCAAGTGGTAATGGTTTATCTGTCAGTTTCTGCAGTATTTTTTTGACAATCTTGTCAGGTACATATCAGCATATTATACAAGCAGGTCTTTATTAAATTTCAAACGGAAAATGTCCTGTCCATTCTGCCTATTGCCAATTACATTTGTGGACTGATATAAGTAATTTTACCACATTATGTTCTTCATCTCATTCCTCCCAGATTTCAGCTGAGTGAATTATGTACCTTTATAAATTAAACCTACACTTTGAATCGCCGGGCAAAGGAATAATAATAATAAAAAAAAAACATGAAAAACATCATACGTTCAGAGAGTCAATTAAAGTTCAGAGCGTTGTCTCAGCGACTGCATCTACCGAGATCTATTAATTATTCACGTGTTAAACACAAGACAAATTACATTCTTCACGTTTGTGACAAAGACGTATATGTTGACCGTATTTATGGCCGCGGCGGACCCAACAACCGTGCGCAACTTGTCATTGGAAAAACGCCCGTAAAACGTAAAATATGACATTTGGAACCGGTTTATGTATAGATGCATAGAATATACACGTGCTAATTATGCACATTATATTTTTATTCCCGGACGTTGTTCTATGGAAACAAATGCGTATGTGTCGGTTAGAAATGCATCTAATGCAGAGATTTATTATAATGATGAGTTAGAAGCAAACGTGATTTTTTTTATAGTTCAGTGATGAGAATCGTATCGAAAAATGACTTTTAAGAGGTAAGAACTTATCTCCCCAATTATGTTATACTGGGTGCAGTTTTTTAGTGAATAGTCACACAAATTTTGCATGAATTGACGACAAAAGTACGGTTTATACGTTCTGATTTTTAGTTTCCAGAAATTTTACTGCAATATTATTTATGACGTTTACTAGCGAGATAATTTATAGAACCAAATAAGACTAAACTATAAAATTTGTCGTAATTTTGGCATTAAATTTTATTTTTGCTATAAATATTTTAGAAACTATATCGTTAGGAATGATTATTTTCTGATGAATAATTAAATTTATAGTACAACGCGAGACTGGTATATGTTTGGTCATATAAAATAGTTTTGTTCTCAACTATATTGCTTTTTTTCTTTCATTCATAATTTGTTTAATTGAAGATGCGGTAAATATATAAAAAACGGAAAAGAATAATACCAAATCTCAAATTGATTTAGTTAGGCTTACATATTTCGACCCAACTGGGTCATCTTCAGAGCCATCTAGAATAATAATGGGGTTTAAATAAATTATTTAATTGATAGTTAACTTATGTGTCTTATTCATATAAGTATTTCTAGATAATCTAGATAAATAATTTAAACCTCCATTATAATTGTAGATGGCTCTGAAGCTGACTCAACTGGGTCGAAACGTGTGAGCTTAATTAAATCAACTTTAGATTGTTTTTTTGTCATTTATATATGTTCTTTTTTTTGATTAACGTATTGCTGTGTACTGATTGAATTAAATGAAAATGCAAAAAGAATTTAAAAATGAAAAAGAAGAATAGAATTAGCTAGCTCAACGGAAAAAAAATTTAAAGAACGCAAAAAAAACTAATAACCTCAGAGTTACCCTCGCGAATTAAAACTTGAATCTAACCACGAAAAGTAAATTGTGAGTTAAAGCAATCAGACTTTCTTAATTATCTGAAAAATTGAAAAGGTTTAATATAAAATAAAAGAACAGAATTTTTAACTCAAAGATGCTAATTAACTATCAATTTATTTTTCAAAAAGGGTTTAATTACAGATTGTGCAGAAAAAAAAACCTTGAACTGAAGGTTCTGGCCTAAAATAAAAACTGCACTTGACTCTAAATTAAAATAGGATAATGCTATTTCCTATGCATAGCAAAAGTTTTGTTTGTTCAGGAAGATAATACAAAATACACGACCTTTGAATAACTATCCATTTGGTTCCACTAATTAAAATAAACTAAGTGTGGACAATTACTAAAAATTTAGAAAAATGAAAAACTAAATGCAAGAACAAAGTTTCTACTCACCCAACCGAGGTGATTGATAAATAATAATGAAACAGCAAAAAAGAATAACCGAAAATTAACTCTTTAAAATATAATGAGAAAAAAAAAACGAAAAATATATCTTCCTAAACAAAAAATAATAATTGATCTAATACATTAACAACTATTACGAAAAGAAATCCTTGATTGACTAAATTTTTACAGAATTAAATTTCAATATCAAATGAATTACAAAATGGCAACAAAGATATACAAAAATACGTCTACTCACGTCAATAGTCGAACGAGGAAGTCCTTAACAAAACTGTTTTTCTTACAAAAATTCCTCTCTCAAAATCGTACAACGCAGTCGTAGAACAATACGCCAATATTCAATAGAATCCGCATTAAATCTACACAAGCAAACAATAACATTTGAATGAATGGAATAATTTAAAAAAAAAACTCAACACTTAAATTAAAATGATTCAATAAACTCTTTAGCTAAAATTTATACAAAACAAAATTAAAAATTGTGAAAAATTCTCGGTAAATTGAATCAGCTGATTAAGCAAAGAAACCAACCATAACAAGCAAATTATGCAACTTAAAATATACTCGCGAAAAGGGTTGTCTAACCACAGCAGTATGTTTTTATACAAAGTAGCATTCTCCAGCGAAGTAAATACTTCAACTATATTGTAATCCAAGCAGATTACATGTTTAATTCTTAATACTTTCTATTAACTTAATGTAAATATAACACACTTGATTGGGAGCAACACAACGATACCATTCTTAACCGCAGAATTTGCCGTTCTATAAGTAATTTATGTATTTTATGCAGCTGTATTTATTGTATTTCTCTACATTTGAACGCACGAACTTTCGACTGATAGCAGCTTCGTCTTAAAAAGGCCTTAGGCTAATCAAAATTGCAGTTGATTTAATGCATTTTTAAAAAACGTTTGTCTAATGCAATAATAATTCCATTTGCAGTTGTTTGAGCGTGGGAATATATATAGCATTATATAATGAATATCGGTCACGGTATTTTAGAAAATTTTATAGCACTTTTAATGTTAACTTTCTCGCAACACAAGGAAATTTAGAAATTTCTTTAATAAATCATGAAATAGGAGAATTCCAAAGTTGAAGACAATAACCCATGATTTATATCAGCCAAAATTTGAAACTAAATTCTTGATACATTTTTTATCGTCTCAACTTTGTCGTAAATCAATTCGAAAGCGTTGGAGAGAAACAGAACTTCATCTGTGTATAAATATACTATACATCTGTCATCCATGTAAAAGTATCAATGTGCTTCAATAATATAAAAGGTGTCCTTTATTTAAAACGTATTTTACACCTTTCGGACCTGTTTTACATCATTTATATGTTCTCTTGCACAATACGAATCCAAAACGTGGCGTTATTGCGTGTCGCCATAAATTATTTGAAGATCAATAGATAATATATTTTATATCCATATAACTGATGCATCCGTTTTGCTTAATTAACATATACGAAGTGTTATATTGGTTAAATTTTACAGGAGAAACACATTTAATTTCGTGCGTGCGTATTGGTTTTGAATGAAGTAATTTATTGATATTGTGGAAAGTTTGGATGACGAGATAAATATTTATCAAATTCGCTCGACATCGATCCTGAAAATCGGTGAAATTTAAAATAAGCCGAAATTCGCTGACTCCGGCACTTAATTTAATTCGTTCTGATACACGCCCGGACAAGCCGAAATCGTCGAGAAACTGGACTTTGGGGACGAGGATCCCGGATCCAATACGGGTGCCACGTGGCCGAAGTAAAAGTCGAACTCGCCGGAGCGCAGCAGACAGAAATACACGTAAATAGGGTGCAAAAGGGAGAAAGAGACGTCAGCCAGTTCCTCCCCCGCGTCTAATGAACAGCCCGCCATCATTCCGCCCGGCAAATATACTGCATATTGAGGTATTAACATTTATCGAACGTTCAACAGCATTCGTGTCTTCCATAAGGATATACGCGCCCGACCGCTCCGTGGCGGCTTTCTTCCACATCCTCTCTATCCACTACATATTTCCTTCAATACCGAAAGAGAAATCCGTATCGTAAAATTTTACAACACAAAAACCCAATGAATATTAAACAGGAGTGCGGTTAGTTCGCTTGGTCGATGGTGTACCGGCGTTACCGTGAATTGTTCTCATAAGACCTTCCTAGTTTAAGGGTAAAAATTAGGTAAACAGATATTAGATTCAATTATTCTAACGGTAGTTTATTACAAAAAAAAAATTGACGTACCTATGGGTGTTTCCATCGTCTGTAGGATTATTTAAATTTGTTTTGTGGAAACAGCGGAACATCAATTTATATTATATAGGGTGATTCTCAATATATGCGACAAACTTTAAGAGCTGATTCCTGAGGTTATTTTGATCATAAAAGTTCATATGAGTATATGTCCAAAACGGTTTGGTTTTAAAGTTATTGAATGTTTAATAATAAATTATGAACTATGACTAACACGATATAATATCACAGTTGATTCTTCAAAAACTATTGTGTTGAGAGGGAATTGTTTATTTGTCAATAGTTGTCAGAGAATTCATTCAGTTTATTGCCAGTTTCTGTTTTCTAAAATGAATTACACGAATGCTGAGATGTGTGATATGCATTTCATTTACGGTCTTGCCAATGAAAATTCGCGTGCTACTAGACGTCTTTATGAAGAACGATACCCGAACCGTATCATCCCGCATCATTCAATATTTGCCGTCTTCACCAACGTCTTAGTGAAACGGGAAATTTTAAAAAACGGACGACTGATAACGGGCACCCATCTACAGTGAGAACTCCACAAGTTGAAGAAATGGTACTAAATGAAATGAGGAACATCCTACTACAAGCACCAGAAAAATTGTGTTTTCTTTAAACACTAGTCAGGTCACAGTTTGGAGAATATTGAAAGATCAACTGTTGTATCCGTATCACATTCAACGGGTGCAGGCACTTTTGCCGGCAGATTTTTCGCAAAGAGTGGCTTTTTGTCAATGGATGCAACACAAAATCGCACAAAATCCTGACTATTTGGCTCAAATATTCTTCACCGACGAGGCTACTTTCTCTAGAAACGCGATTATTAATTTTCATAATAATCACATATGGGCCGAAGAAATTCCGCACGAACTAGTGAATACCCGTCATCAACATCAATTCTCTGTCAATGTGTGGGCCGGAATTGTTGGAGATCACTCGATAGGTCCACATTATTTACCGATGCGGTTAAATGGCGAGGTATACCGCAATTTTCTTGAAGATGAGCTACCACTACTGCTGGAAGAGTTCGGTTGCAATTAAGATTACAAATGTCATTCATTCATTCATTCAAGTTAGGGTGGGCACTTGATGTCCGGGCACTTGAGCTTGGTGCTCATTGTACCATCTCTATTGATTCTCTTATTTCCACTCGAGCAGCTTGGAAAATAGATTACAAATGTATTTTATGCATGACGGTGCTCCAGCGCATTTTAGTTTAGTTGTTCGCGAGTTTTTGGACAATACGTATCCAGATCGGTGGATAGGACGGGGAGGTCCACAACCGTGGCCTCCTCGGTCCCCAGACTTAAATTCTTTGACCTTTTTTCTCTGGGGTAACCTTAAATCATTAGTTTATACGACTCCCATTGAAAATTGTCGATGAACTGTGAAATCTTATTATCGCAGCTTTTCAAACAATTCGAAATACCCCTGGTATTTTAGAACGGACTCGCCAGTCAATACGACGGAGGATAGAAGTTTGTATTGCAGTTGGGGGCGGTCATTTTCAACAGTTAGTATAAGTTAATTTTGTTTTACTAATTATTTTGTTAATTTATAATAAAAACATTAAAATTATGTTAACTTACTATTAAACATTGTACAACTTTAGAACTAAGCGATTTTGGACATATGTTCTTATGAACTTTTATGATCAAAATAACCCCAGGAATCAGCGCTTAAAGTTTGTCGCATATGTTGAGAATCACCCTGTATATTTAAAGATAATATAAGCATGTTATAAGGAAATATAATAATAAGAATTGTTCAGTTGATTAATTCATTTCTAAAATTTTATAATTATTTTAATACAAGTAATATTTCTCTTTTGTATAGTAACTGTTTTGCACTTGTAATTTCGTTTAAGCAGTAAAATAATTATGCCATCATCATTCATCAATCATCAAAATAAAAATATAAAGAAATAATGGAGTTTTTTGGCTTTGTTTTTTATTGAAACAAATAAGTCATCGACGTTTCGATATTTACTGTCTCTTTCGATATGTTAATAAGTAACAGTGTCCAAGTTTTTACTTTAGGTGATATTTTAATTTAACATTATTTTAAAAACAACGTGATGTTTGTTAGTTATTACCAAGGCAATAAATTAAAATTTTTGTAAACGACAAAATACATTATTACGTATGTAAAGGCAAACAATATAAAACATTAATATAATAATGTTGTTGAACAGTATTTATTAATTTTGGTATTATCTATTCTCAGTATATAAGTACAGGAAAGAATAAATATCTTAAATCTAAGTAACTAAAAGCGAATCCTTCACCCATCCCATCAAATAAGTATTCGAATTGAGTATACAAGATGTAACCTCCTCAGTTAACTCCTCCCATCATTAAAGGTGCATCTTTGAATCCAATCGCTTTGACCCGTCAAAGTAAATCTACCAATGGAGTAGATCTGTCTTCGCAGGATTCCGTACGCACACCAACATATGCAGCACACAAACACACATACATATAGACGGGCCGTATACGTATGCAGCCATCAGCTAACGACACAAGAAACCGAACGACCGCGGCACACAACGAAAACGAAATAAAAGTCGAGCCCCTACCATCCAGTGGCGTCCGTGCATTACGCATTCCGCCGGGGCAAGGAGTCACACGTGGAAATATTAACTTGTCCCCGCGAGCGAAACGCAAAATGCGGCCGGCGAATGACGCGGAGGGAGAGAGACGATCGAAAAAGGCCGACCACTGTCAGTAGTAGTGGCTAACAGGTTCTCGTTTTAATCAGATTTGGTTTCACATGCAATTACCTGTTTTTATGCTCGCTGTTGTATTTAAAAGTTCAACCGTTTTATCTGTGCGCGGGTAGCATATGTATGTATGTATTGCTATATGTATACATACCCCGAGTCTGCCGTCGATCGGTAATTAATTTTTAATCCGTTCTACCTTGCCGGCGCTGCGCAACCTATAATTACGGACAAACAGGAATTAATTTCTTAAGCAAATATTTCCGTGATATTACGGTAACGATCGGTAGAGCTATTGGTTTAATTCTTCTTCGTTTGACCGTGATGCAGTGGTGCCAGTTCTACTAAAATTTCACTAGTCGAGTAATTTTTCATTCCGTTTAGTGTTTTGGTGAAAATTTTTATAAAAAACGGTCAATTCTAGTTAATATTCTAAATTCTATTATTACTAAAGTATATAGCAAAAGTAATTGAAGTTTTCTGGTTGTCAAGTTAAATAATTGTCGCACTTCCTGGAATATTCACGAACTTCATTAACTAGCAGCTTCGGTAATAATTATCTGAATGTATCAGCATCCAAGGTTATAAATATCTCAAGGGATTGAATCAGAGAGATGTCCACTTGTAACATAGTTATCGAATTGTAACAATCGTCAAAAAATTATGCTAAATATGTTACAATGCCTAACATAATCGTGCAATTGTAATATACTTTTTTTTAGATAACTGACGGTTGTATTCCCAATTAGAATTAAATAAAGAGGCCATCAAAAATGAAGCTTGTTTATAACCAAGTGGTATTCCTCTGTGCATTGCTACCTTCGCATTACATTATTTGCTGCAAAATCTATAGTGAAATCTAATGATTTTTGAGAGAACCATCTGGACTCTTTCATATTTGTAACCTGACATCACTATCATACCCTAACAGCCAGAAATATTACATAGATATTTTTAAAAATATATTTTATAAATATTTTTCGCGAGAGGTTTTTGAATATATTTTTCATATTTTTTTTCTAAATATAGATAAAATATTCAATTAAAATATTTATTCCATATTTTAAAATTAATGTAAGCGCTATATTTTTTTCTAAAATATTTGTAAAATATTTATACGAAAATTGAGATTTTTTATGCAATGTATTTAAGTTGTCAAAATGAACTAAAATTGTTCTTGGTCATTTAGAATGTATAACGTCGATAACGACAAGTTGAAACATACACAGAGTTGTCTAAAAGGCAAGAACTTGTTTTTTCGCACTCACCATACAAGTTAATAATCAATAATTCTGGCATCTTTTAAGGCATACTGAAGGTTTATCAAATTAATCACTATTTTTTAATTGAAGCGTTCTAAATAAAAAACAAACGTATTTATTATCATTTTATTTGAATAAGCCAATAAAAATGAAAAATACTCATTTTTAAGGCTAGCCTTGGCTGGTGCCAGGTACAACCCTATGGCTTTTTTCATATCTTCCGTAGTGGCGCTCTCATGGCGTTTCCTTGTGGCCTCTAAAACAATGCTAATTGTATTAGATCATACCATGAATAAAACACCGTACAACATTATCAACACCTACTAATACATTTGGAGCATTTACAATAATTGGAGTGGTAGCTACATTCTAACACTTACGATACGTATTTTTACTTTATTTCATAATATTTGAAAACATTCTACGTACGAACAATAAAACAACACAACGTATTCTAACCTCTATTTGAGGTTATGACACTTATCTACCGAGATGAATCTCTTAAGCAAATCAACTAGCAATTTATCTGGTAGATGCAGTACATATATGATGCATAAAATTCCTACAATTATATTATTAAACGATTTCTGTACATAGCGATATTGAGCATTCCAATTATCTTATAAATGCCATGACATGTTCAAAGTTTTGCTTACCTCGTAGTCACCACAAAAACTACAACACACCCCGCAACAATTAATTACACAGTTAACCCTAATCTGCCCTAATCGTATACTATTATAAACCATAACATGTAACGGATAAACGAATGAAAACGTTGATGATACGCACGTGCGCATATGCATTCTATGTACCTAATCCAAAGACGCATGAACAATACTAAATCATATAACACCGGCTCCGTAATGAATAGAGGTGTTGTGTTGACGTTCGCAACTTACAAATATTACAAATAATATAATACAAAACGCAGATATATTAATAGAAAAGTTACAGCGCTCAACTTAGCTACTAATTAAATCATATTAGATATATATTATCTAACTTAATCTTTAAACTATCATTTTAAAGAGGTACATACCTACTTAATATGTATGCATATTTTACCCATTTTATATTATTCGTCCTACGCACTAAATGTACAAAAGCAAAAATTCAATCTTTTTTTTATATGAAATAAATATTTACAGAAATACAAAGCAAAATATTCTTGCAGAGTTATGAAAAATATATTGAGAAAACATTTGCAATAAAATATTATTAATGCTACATAACATATATATTTTTTAAATGTTTTCCTAATATATTTTCTATAATATATTTTATGCATATTATATTAATATAACTAATATTCAAGAAAGATTTAATATTTTTTAAATATTTATAAAATATGAAATAAATATAGTTGGTCACTGGGGTAATGTGGCGTAGGAGGCTCTATACAGATGTCTTCTTTAATGCGGTCGCCATTAATATTGTAATTTGTTGCAGCAATTACTATTTTTTGTTAGTTCAACATTGCTTAATTTCCCTAATATCCTTAATTAATAGATAAAGTAATAGCAACATCAAAATGAGTAAAACCAATATCGAAACAAAAAAAAACCAGAAGAGATAAAGCAAGAAGAAAATGAATGTTGAAAGGGGAAAGGAACAGAAAGAAAAAACGCAAGAAAGGAGCCGCAGAGCAAAATACAACAAATAAATATAAATTGGAAATATAATTGAAGTGAAAATTGACGAAACCTTTGTCACGGTGTTTAATTTCTTTACTTCAACCAAAATTTTATTTTTTAACCAATAAAAATGTGTTCGTTCAAACAAAAAAAGTCTCTTCGCCGACAAAAACTGTTGTTGAATTTACCATTTTTTTTAGTTGAATCAATGCATGTATTTTTCTGAGTGTATATACATATATTCTGTAATTTATTAAAAGGAGAAATATTTCTAAATTTTAGGGTAACTTTAATGCGAATTTCAGCATTCCCTGGTCGCTGAAAGTGTTGAATTTAACTTCCACGATTTCAATAATTAACACTCTAGACCAATTATTCATATGCAACACTAAGAAAAGTGTTCAGATCGCAATTTTATGCTTTATTAATTTATTTATTTTTTCCCTGGCTGTAGTTAGTTAAAAACACGGATTTTAAACTCGTCTCAATAATACAGCAATATACTTTGCACCTGCTTATAGGTATATATTTCTTTTATTCTTCATATTTTCTTATTTTGCAAAAAAGTAGACAATCATCACGTAGCATATCAAAGCTGTTGCAACCAATCTCCACACTTTTGCGTCCAGTCCACGTGTCCGCGAACCTACCGAGCGAGGGTAGCTTCAATATCCGCCCGTACTAACCGAAAATTACGACCTGGTAACGGGCAAGTTATTGCCATCCACCCCACTCGTCTTATTGTGACCGTATCGGAATTAATTCTTGATGAAGTTCGTTCGTCCGCGCGGTGAGTAGTTCGCAAGTCCGAATGTGGCGCTGAGATCGTCGACCGTTGGAAAATATTACGGAGGCGTAGTAGAATTCGCCGGCAACGCGTAAAAGCGTATATATGACGGATGCCGGGCGAAAATTTTACGACCTTCGCTGCTTTTTTTTATTTTTCTGTTTTTTAGGCAGAGGATTAGCATAACATGTAAAAATCGTGATAAGTCTATTGGCGAGGAGTTTTTTTTTATAGTTTCGACTGTTGATAAACCGGGAAGTGCGGCCTGGAAAGTCGAATGATTTATGGGTGCGCATGAGTAACGTATTTGCAAGTGTCAAACGTTAAGTTGGAGATAAGGAAGTTGTTAAAGGAGCACACATATGTATAACATTATTTGGTTTAGTTTGTTCAACAAATAGAGAAATTTTCTATGAGCAATGAAGTGGAAGTAAACAAAACATTATTTTTGCCCAGCCTATGCTTAGCAAGTGCAGACCCAGCTACGCGCCACACTCGTGTTCGAATGCCGACAGAACGCTTTGTTTGGCCAATGTAAATACTGCCGCACGACCATGGGATTAGGTAAACACCAGGATCTTCGAAAAGGATTTCGATCTTTGACGGGAAAGGAGCCTGACAGCTTGGAGTTGGATTTAAGCACGGTTTTGATGTTGTGCTTGGACAGGATTTTTCCTGTAAACTTCTCCTAAACCCCTCACCACAAACTGCACTAACCTGGACGTACGTTTCGATAGCAAAGCTATCATCATCAGCAGAAATACTGAACTAAATAACTACACTAAAACTACCCTAATTTATACCTAAAAAAGGTCTTAGTACAATGATCACGGTCATGGCTGACTGCCTTCATGCTTAACTAGTCACTAATCCTAACTTCGCCTAATTAACTACTTAATAAACCGTAAAGACAAGAATTTAATGGTCCTAAATCTGAATTCATTAAAATATGTTTGTTTTTATATATTTCCATACCCTCATAACAATTTAATTGCACATAGTTGTTTACGTTTTTAACTAACTTTATATTGTCAACTTTATGGTTTTCTTCAAGCATATGTAGGGCTACACTAGATTTGTCAAACCTTCTAAATTTAACATGAGCCAAATGCTCCTTCTTTTTAGTTTGCCCAATATATACATGATCACAATCTTTACAAGATATTTTATAAATACCTGATTTGTCCAAATTATCTACTTGATCTTTAGGGTCACCTAAAATGTTTTTAAGACTATTATTTGAAGTAGTAACTATGTCAAGATTGAATTTAGAGAAAATTTTTGTAGACATTTCGTGTAACTTGGATAAGATGGTAATTTAACATATTTCTTATTCTTCTTGTCACTAATTTCTAAAGTATTCGCATTTTTAATTCGTATTTTGTTTTTATGTTTTCTAATGGTGTTATATACAACGTCTTCTGAGAACCCATTAAATGCAGCGATTTTAATAATTTCTTTAAGTTCTTTATTATATCGTTCTGTAGATAGAGGGAAATTAAGTAAGCGATGTACCAAAAAGTTAATAGCTGCTAATTTGTTTTTCCATGAATGGTTTGAATCTTCTGAAATAAATCTGTTATTAGTAGTGGGCTTTCTATATATGTCTATTTCTAATTTATTTTTATTTCTTATTACTAACATATCGAGAAAAGCAATCCTATTGTTTGTTTCTTCTTCATGGGTAAACTTAATGGAAGGAAATTTTGAATTTAGCTGTTCAAGAAAATCCCTAATTGAGCACTTACTAGTATCAAAAACACAAAAATGTCATCGACGTATCTAACCCAAACCCGTGGAAAATATGCCAAAGTATTCTGAAGATCGGTTTCAAATTTTCCCATAAAGAGGTTAGCTATGAAGGGAGATAAGCTGTTACCCATTGCTGCTCCTTCAGTTTGTTGGTAACAGGTACCGTTGATTTGAAAGAAATTTTGTTTCATGCAGAGCTTCGCAAAGAAATGAAACTATCAACTTCATTACTGTCCAATTGATTACCTTTCAGGAAATCTTCTAAATAAGTCAGAGTGATATCAACGGGGACGCTGGGAAACAGTGAGCTCACATCAAATGAAACTAAAACTTCATTGTCAGTAAGTTCAACGTTTTTAATCTTTTCAATGAACGCGTATGAATTTTTAACGGCTAAATCCGGGGGTTGCACAGGTAAGTGATTGAATTTGTCAGATAGCCATTTGAACAGTAAGTAAGTTGGACTATTGATATTGGAGACAATGGGTCTCATGCTCTTCCCTGGTTTAGGTATCTTAGGTAAACAATACATCCTAGGTAACACTGGAGGATTTTTCCTGTAAGGTCGGTAACACTTTGTAGAGGAGGTAAGCAGTAGATTGATGTAGGCTAAGTTGAGGTATGGATCTAAGATGAAGGTGTCGGTTTATGGTACGTTGGATCTGGTGTCTAGGATTGTTATTCTTGGTTAGTGTATCGTTGTCCCATGTCACCATACCTCTTTGGATAAGGAATTAGGTTCGTATATGGCAATGGATTTTTGAACTAAGGAATCTATGATACCGTTCTTCCGGACAGGATGGTGTGAAAAAGAATTACGATTGGAATATGTAGGTTTACGGTAAAACGGAATGTCCCAAAGAATTATCAGAGCGACGATCCACTAGGACATTTAGGAAACGAAGAGTACCGCTAGACTCGACTTTCATGGTGAATTTAATGAAACTATGTTGGGAGTTAAGGAATGTGAGAAAATTGCTCAAGGATTCACGTCCGTGTGCCCAGATTACGAAGGTATTGTCAACGTATCTCAACCAGTATTTCGGTTTCTGGGAATAGGATTTTAGTTTATGTTCAAATGTCTTCATAGAAATCTTTGCAACAATAGGAGAAGGAGGGGAAGCCATGGCTGCACCCGAAAATAGTGAGAACCGAGAAACTAGAAATAGGTAGAACTAAGGGAGTTTTCCACCAAGTCAGCTAAGTCATCCGGTTAGCAATTGGAAGCTAGGATTTCACGGATTAAATGCATAGTATCGGATATAGGAATTTTGGTAAATAAGAATTCGACATCGAATCTAATAAGTAAATCTACTGTCAACCTACTCAGTTTGTGGACGAAATGTCTGGAGTTTTGAATAAAGGAATCACTGTTCCCAGTGTAAGGTTTGAGGATACAAAAATTTCAGTGTATAATAACTTTATAATAATAATAATAATTAACCTAAGAATCTACAGTCCCAAATATGATGATCTGATCATTATAGATCTGCGGCATTTAAGTATGACTCTTGGATAGGTATTTGGAGAACTGCTTAAGGTACTAACAATAGGACGTAAACGAACATTGAGTTTGCGTATTTTGGATTGACCCTGTAATTTAGCATTGCATTGCAATCGGTAGGTACTAAGAATTTATGGAATTCAGAAGGAATTAATGAGGATTTTATGGATTTGTTGAGAAAAGAAAAGCCTGCCGCCAACGTGTGTATCAACGCCTACGTTAGCTCGTCAGGATAACATGATTTTTAAAATCTCGTGATTAGCACAAAAAACCTCAAGTATAACGTTAACTGGTAGATATGTATACAGGTACACCTACGTAAATATCGAAAAAGCGCCACAAGAAACAACCTGTTAAACCGAGAAATTGCAACTTTATCACACCAGAATTTATAGCGCTAGCAAACAACCTCAAGGTATACCGTTCTGTTACTTCAACATCTTATAAAAACAAATATTTATTGCAGTCTTGATGTATTAATATACATATGTATATTTTTCTTCGTTATGTGGAATCAGATAATCACATTGCACGCGAACATTCCGCATACTGACGGAATGCACTAATGTAGCCGATTTGAGTCAATTTCTCATAGTTTCCATTACGACAGTTTCTCTCTGTGGTTGCAACTAACGGTGATTTTATAATCGGAGGCCCGGGGTTTGGTATTTTATGAATATCGAGAATGCGCGTATCTAGTATTCCTGAATGACGTGTACCCTGTCATAATTCATTCGCTCGCATGCATTATTAATAATTTATTTATAGTTCTCGTGAATACATTACTCGATACTCACATGTCGGGTGCAAGTGCGAGAATGTGTCAATTAATTTATACTTTTTTCTTTCCTAGGGCATTCGTTTGTTTCGTAACGTATTTTAGCAGGTGTTTTATAAACTGCGAAACAGCTAAATGTCTCCACCTACGCAATTTTATGATGATTGTAGGTTATAACTATTTTATGAAAGTTTTGATTAAATATATTTTCCATTTTTCCTACCCATAATTCTTTTCTGTGCAATTTAAATCGAATTTCGTGACAAAATTTCCATTTGTCAAATGAGTCTGATCACTATTTACTTTATTCTATTATACAACATATTTCAATAGATCAACGTAATCTTATTTTGCGTATGATTTTCTAACCAAAGTAGTTGTACTGCCTAACGAATCCGAACTACATTGTAATTTATCAACCGTTGCCAACTTGTATGTCTTGGTGATTATATTTTGCTCATACTTATAGCGTGTAGCAATATTTCTGCTGTCATTGAATTGTCATAAAATATTGCTGGAGTTATTTATCTGCTGAAACATCTGCCATATATTTTAATGTTAAAAAAAGTACTTAAGAAAATATGTCTGCTGCTCAAGTACATATATAAATATATAAAGAAATATGAGGCATATTTTAATTTATTTATTTTTATGCAAAATACCAAAATAAAGAAAGAATTAAAATATATAAATGCTTTTTACTGTAATTTATATTTTCATATGGAACAGGATTGTCTAACCCTATTTCGTTACTTTAGCATCAGATGCTACAGTTTTCTTCATTAATTGCATTATTATTATTATTAATTACTAATCATGAAGTACGCCTGTTAGAAAGGAAAGTGCAATCTGAGTTCAAAATGGCGGCTATTTATCATGAACTGCGAACGCTGAAAACGACAAGTGACCCTTCTTATTTTAGCTTTGTGCTGGTGTAACCTTCATATAATACCGGATGAGTTTTTTTATATCACGCGACATCACGCGAAATCACGAAAACTAATAAATGCTACCTAATAAATCTTTCGCATTAAAATGGAAAAAAGTGGTGTGTAAATCATCAACAGTTTTTTGCATCAGTTATGTAAACATGAGGATACTTTTATGTATGTATAATGCATATACAATAATCGGTTTCAATTGTGTATATGTGATAGATCATCAACGAAGAGACACGGAACTATACGCTTATATAATAAGATTTATTCGTCAACAATATGCTGGATGTAATTATCACACGTTTTAATTTGTCGATTAATGCTTCTTCGGCAAATTGGATGTATTGTAATCTTCAATCTGATCAGTTTATGCTGTTCAATCCATCGGGTAATTTGAAATCGCCGGACAATCTCGGTGTATAATTAAAGTTTAATATACGGATTGCAACATTGCTATCACAGCAGTTATCGACATATTATACGGGTATTATAAGTTTATTGTGAATGAGCACATCTTACGCTTTTGTTGGCAGATTAATTTTTGTGAAAGTTTGATAAAATAAAATTTAAATTTAATATTTCCTATTTATTGATATATTATTCCGGCAGTTGTCTTATTTTCAACGTTTTGGTTTTTTGTTTTAAATGGCAATTCACTTTTTTTTTCTTTATATTTTGAAAGAAGCCGTGCCTTTCTTGCAACGACGAAATTTTTGAACATTGTATGTATGTAAGGAGAGTGATGTTACACTGCGACCTTGTGTCTCCTATTCTTGCTGTTTTACAGTTGGCCTTCCAATCATATTCCTTTCAGAAAATGTAGGATATCAGAAGGATCCACGTTAGGTAAGTCTCCCTCTTCGATTTCACATGCTCGCAGGTGCAATGACTTTAAGTTGCACAGTGCTACGCAATTTGTGAGGAGGTGGATGGGTGTTTCATCCTGGTCCAAAAAAAATCTAAATTCAGATTTCTTTGGGAAGCGAAGCTTACTCCGGTGTTCTTTCAATTTACGATGGCCTAAAAGTATTCCTGTTAATATGCGAACATCGTTCTTACTCAGATTGATGCATTCTGTAAGCCTATTTTGGTTATAGGTTCCCAGAAGAATTTTTCTTTGCCTCATTCCTTGGAGATACCCCAATAATTAGATCTTCTCTGTTCCATCTCTCTTTTCAGTTTCTTCAGTATTGCTATTTATCCCGCCGTTTAGCTTTGTGAAGGAATTCACCATAAAGCTAAGTAACAGGAGCGAGTGGGATCATAACACCATCTTGAACTTGAATAGAAATGCCATCAAATGGTATACTGATGGCTCCAAAACGGTAGAAGGAACTGGAATAGGAATATATGGGCCTAGAACTACATATTTCGAAAGTTTGGGCAAACACCCAAGTATATTTCAGGCGGAAATACACGCTATTGGAAGATGTGTTCAGTTCATTATGGATAGGAACTATCGGACGCAGGAGATTATCATCATGTCTGATAGTCAAGCAGCCATCAAGGCGTTGAACTCATATGAAATCAGCTCCAAGATGGTCTGGGAATGCCTAGGGAAACTAAATGAGCTAGGCAAAAGAAATAAAGTAACCTTCCTGTGGGTTCCGGGTCACACAGGAGTGGAAGGAAACGAAATAACGGATAACCTCGCAAAAAAGAAGCTGGAATGCCTTTTGTAGGGCCTGAACCCTTTTGCAGGTTAAGTAGCAGTACAATCCTGAAGAAACTAAAAATAGAAATGGAGCAGAAAATCCAGTTACTGGGAAAATCTCCAGGGAATGAGGAAAGTAAAATTCTTCTGGAACTTATAACAGAAGAGGTTTACAGAATGCATCACCTGAGTAAGAACAATATTCGCATATTAACAGGAATACTTTCAGGCGATTGTAGACTGAAAGGACACCTGAGTAAGCTTGGATTGGAAAAGATCCTGAATGCAGATTTTGTGGGAACAGGATGAACACCCATCCACCTCCTCTCAAACTGCGTAGCACTGTACAACTCGAGGCATTGCACCTGGGAGCATGTGAAATCGAAGAGGGAGACTTACCTAGACTGGGCCCACTGACATCCTACACTTTCTAAAAGGAATAGGATGGAAGGCCAGCTGTAAAGCAGCAAGAATAGGGGACACAATAGATCTTTTAGATCGCAGTGTAAATACCCCTTCTATTTACATACATTACATTACATCCCGCAACAAAGGGTTAAGCTCTAAAGAGTATTCCCAGCCCCCTTTTTTTGCGGAGAGAAGAGGGCGGGCATCATAACAAATTTTGAAATTGAATATAAATGCCATCAAATGCATATTAACAGGAATACTTTCAGGCCATTTTAAACTGAAAGGACATTTGAATAGGCTTAGGTTCGCAAAGGAATCTGAATGTTGATTTTGTGGGGAACAGGATGAAACACCCATCCATCTCCTCTCAAATTGCGTAGCACTGTGCAGCTCAAGCGCATTGCACCTGGGAGCATATGAATTCGAAGAGGGAGAGTTATTTAACCTGGAACCTTCTGATATCCTACACTTTCTCAGAGAAATAGGATTTGAAGGTTAACTGTAAAACAGCAAGCATAGGGGACACAATACGTCTCTTGGGTCCATTGTAGACTGAAAGGACACCTGAGTAAGCTTGGATTGGAAAAAGATCCTGAATGCAGATTTTGTGGGGAACAGGATGAAAACCATCCACCTCCTCTCAAACTGCGTAGCCACTGTGCACTCGAGGCATTGCCCTGGGAGCATGTGAAATCGAAGAGGGAGAACTTACCTAGACTGGGGCCACAATGACATCCTACACTTTCTAAAAGGAATAGGATTGGAAGGCCAGCTGTAAAGCAGCAAGAATAGGGGACACAATAGATCTTTTAGATCGCAGTGTAATACCACCCTTCTATTTACATACATTACATTACATCCCGCAAAAGGGTTCAAGCTCTACAAGAGGTATTCCAGCCCCCTTTTTTGCGAGAGAGAGAGAGAGGGCGGGATCATAACAACATTTTGAAATTGAATATAAATGCCATCAAATGCATATTAACAGGAATACTTTCAGGCCATTTTAAACTGAAAGGACATTTGAATAGGCTTAGGTTCGCAAAGGAATCTGAATGTTGATTTTGTGGGGAACAGGATGAAACACCCATCCATCTCCTCTCAAATTGCGTAGCACTGTGCAGCTCAAGCGCATTGCACCTGGGAGCATATGAATTCGAAGAGGGAGAGTTATTTAACCTGGAACCTTCTGATATCCTACACTTTCTCAGAGAAATAGGATTTGAAGGTTAACTGTAAAACAGCAAGCATAGGGGACACAATACGTCTCTTGGGTCGCAATGTAACATCACCCTCCCCACATTCATGCAGACGGCTATAAAATGTAAATTTAACCAAATTAGCTATTAATTTTAACACGCAAACTACTTTAAGCTTTACACGCAGAAATATTTGTATCGGAGAGCAACTTACTCCCACAACATCGCGCCAAGTCAATTTTATTTCCCAATTTAAATATCTCAAAATAAAAAAAAAGGAAACAAAAGCAAAACAAAAGCAAAAAACAAAGCGCAAACAAACGACTGCAGCAATTTAAACGGACCGCATTAAATCCTTATACCGACTCCTCGCTCCGACGTAGTACTGTTTAATTCAAACCGTTTCCGCTCAATGTATATAAATCGCAGGCGGCCCGGGCGATATTTAAAAGTTAGATTCGTCGGGGATAAGATAAAAGCGAGAGGGCGCTCCGTTCGTTCGTCGAATCGGGAATTAATGTTTTGATGCGTTTCCTCTTCCTCTCCGCGTCCCACCGAGCGACGGGTCAAAGACGGGCCCTGCATAGAAAGCTGTTCATTTGGACCTCCCTCTCGGCCCTCGGCACTCTATTACCGGGGTGCGCCGCGCCGTGTTCATTGTGATGGACAAGCGACGTCAATATCCAGGGCGAAATATCTCCTAGGCGCCGGCCGCGCCGAGGAAATAATTGAGATACGATGGAGGAGCGGAGAAGTCCGCGGTGGATTTGCGGGAAGGAAAAGTTTTTCGCCCCGAAAGGAGGGCTATTACTTTCTAGCGTGAAGGTTTTTATTAATGTTTATGTTTGGGTCAGCTATATAGACGTAACAATTCTTCTCTTTCATTATTCTTCATCGTGTTGTGTTAATAGAATCTTCACTTTAGTGGTGACTGACTCGGATGATTTTACCAGAGGTCAAAAAGTTCTAAAAAGAAGAAGAGGAGTCTTGATTTCTCTGCTTCTTGTATGATTGCATGCATTTGCTTTATTAGTCTACCATGAGTAGTATTTACAAATTAAACCGTCGAAAGACTGACAGAAGAAAACGGACTTGGTCCAAAAACATAAAATGTCTCACCACTCTCGTGCTACACTGTAAAAAAAGTTGCAGTAAAATTACATGTAAAATCGTTGGTAACAAAGTTGCCTACAATTTTACAGGTAAATTTGCTTCATAAGGTAAAATTTCTACCATCTAGTAAATTTCACATGCTAATGTGTTTTTCAAAGATTGTACTGTAAAAAATTCGTATGTAATATTTATATGAACTCTATATTTACCGAACACTGAAGTAATTTTCATATGTATTTTTTATAAAGAGAGCAAGCAACTTACCTAATTCTTTTATAGCACCTAATAGGTCATACTGAATCGCTCAACCAGGGATCAAGAATGAACACGCTTACGCGAAACCTACGATTGTTGTGACGTACATGATATCATTGAGCCAGTAATAAATTCCACAAACAAATAGAATTACCTACGCGCACAGATAAATAATCCAATAACCAATCACATTGCGGCGTATGAATTTCGTATTTTCCATGATACTATAGTTTTACACCGAAATTCAAGTAAAAAACAAATAAATATAAAAGATCCTCATATTTTCTACAGCAAAATTACTAGTTCTAGTAAAATTACTTTTAAAGTGCACTAAATACCCCAAAAAAATGTCAATTTTACACTTTTAAGTAAATTTTGAGAGTAAATATAAAATTGTACATGTTTTTCCTGTATTTTCCTTTTAAATTTTTGTTACATCTTAAACTTACATGAAAAAGCTATAAATTTTACCGAAATTTCTTTTACCATGTTAAATATCCTAGAAAAAACATGTAAAATAAAATTTACATAATTTATTGTGGTAAATTCACAACGTTATTACATGTAATATTCCTGATTTACCATGGCAAAATTACTGTAATTTTTTACAGTGTACACGAAATTTAATTAATTGGGGAAAACTGTTTCAAGAGCACGTGAAGTCCCATTATCCATCGAGGACGAAATGAATTAAGTAAAATAAGAGAAAAAAGTTTTGCCTAAACATGCAATGTTTTCTCTCTCTGAAAAGGAACATATTTACATAGGAAGTGCTCTTTTACACATGAACCATCTTACCCCCACAAATCCATCGAAATTTTCCGGTGGAGAAGTGTAACTTCCCGATTCAATAAGTTATTTGATTATTTTTTATATATGGCTTCGTATGCGTCTAACTCTCTAGACGACTGTATATTCTTCACTCACTCAAGGTTTCCTATGTCAATCTTATGACTTGGGGTCATTTATACCTATGTCGTGCAAGGCTACATGATTCAAGTCTCCCATACCGATAATTTGCCATGTGTTCCTTGAACCTAGTTCCAATCGCGCGCTTTTTTTGTCCAATGCAAGCCGTATTACTTATCTATACTATCAAACTATCACTATACCCCCAACTAGAACCAAACTGCAAAGTGTGCAAATAAGTAAATTAAATACCTATATAAGCTCAATAAATCTTCAATTGTTTATATTTACACAACTGAAAATATGGTAGACTGAAATTTCAATTACAAATATTTTTGTGAATAAGTATGGTTTGAAGTTTGGCGTGCCCTGTAGTTTCATTTTTACATATAGCTTTGCAGTGTGCAATATTGAAATCTATACAGGGTGCATCAAATAAAAAAGTAAATTTTGCTTGGTGTTAACTACACGACATATAAAGCACAAACCCGCCAAAACCGGATTTCATCTTTAAAAAATAAATAAAAGGAAAATTTAGAGCCAAAAATTCTTTAGTCCGGGCCTGATGCAAGGAAACATCATGTTAAGCACCCGCTAAACGTGGTATTATGTATAAATACATTGCACTCATTTAGTATTATTCTTAATAGTATGCCTTAAATTCATTTAACGTCAAATAAATAAAGGCCCATGTAAAAATAGCAAAACTGAGGCATTTTAAATTTCTTCTTTTTATAAAATAAACATTCCTTATTTATTAAGAGCATTCTACGTAAGTCTACAAAGTATTATTTTTAATATCCTGATAAGACGTTCGAGTTTCACCGGATATGCGACTTCAGTAGTAAATATTTTTCTTTCGCTTTGTCGAATCGAGAGTTAGTTGTTAATAAACAGTACCACATGAATCTGAGTTATTTCTTTTGGATTTATTTAATCAAATAACGGAAAACGAATTGAATCGAATTACACAGAAATAAATGTAGATACAGAAAAATTTGCAAACATGCCTTTTTACTATGATGTCGCGCGAAAATGAATCTATACATTCGCGCGCTTTCGCCGATGCATAAAGCTGCGATTTTTTTTATATGAAATCATGATGGTCCTGAAAAGGATCGTTTTTTCGAGACGGGAAGAATTTAAATAAAATGTTCGAAGTGGCTTGCACTCCAAGCGGCGTTCCACACAAAACTAACAACGGTAATGGCTGAATGATAGTGGTATGTGGGGGTATACTCGGGAGAGCATTTAGGTTAGGCACAGGTGCGGCTCTAGCCCAGGGCATTTACAAAATATTTTTTTTCTCGTTAATGCTTACAGATAGACCCCCTGTGCATTAAGACTTTTTGATTGTATATGATTACAGCTGCTACATATTATTATATTTACCTCTACATCTGATATACCCTGTATATATTTTTTTGTAGAAAATACCTATTTATATAGTAAAACCAAAAACTGTAGTTCTTCGACCTGGTCCAGAGCACAAGTGCACTCTCATGCAACAATAAAATGCAGGTATAAATAGGGGAAGCAGTTTACGCAGGAATCAATATTGTCCTGGCTCATTTTCACTATACACAGCCAGAAAGTCATATGGGAATTAGTAACCAGTCCAAATTGATCGAACTGTGACGAGTGATTGACGACAGAAGTACACGCGACGTGTGAATCATGCATTTCCAATGAGATCCAGCGTTGGAATTTATCGTCCGATAAACTAGTGGGCCTTATTATTAATTCAGAACCGTATATACACTAACAATAAGTTACAGAACAACACATGCTGGCAATTCTTGACCCTCAATCTTGTTTATACATTTTATTTTATGTTACACTAAAAATGGTGAATGCTATTATACAAAAGATGTTCTTCTTTCTTCCTCTAATTAATAATTAATATTAACATCTCCTCCAGAATGGAAGTAAAGTTATTTTCGACATTTCGGCATAAATTAAGCAGTTGGAACCCGGCCAGGATTAGGTTACCTTATACATGATTTCCCTGCCATTGAAATAATAACACGCCGGAATATTTTCCGTGTGTTTACACTACATATTTATAGAGACACCGCCAGAGGAACATCAAATGTGCTCCTCGGTTAGTGAGGCAATTAAAATCTCTATTACAATATGGGTGATACATCTTACATTAGTGGCACTGTAACGTTATAGGGATGACTCATGTTTTTACTGCGTTTTTATTCCATATACATTGCAACAATGACCGACAGTTTATAGACTAGGATTTTAGTTGCTTCGAAGTTACATTTGCTAAATATCTGGACTGGTTTGCTTTTGACGCGATCTACTGCCAATAGGAGCTGATTTCGTTAGTTCATGTCGACCAATTGTGTCAATATTTACCTGACTAAAAACGCCAATGAGTTTGGCAAACTTCGCTAAAATGGTTTGTTGGCATAAATTATGTTTTACATTGTTATGTCGTTCTTGCAACAGTAATTTTTTTTTCTGTGGATTTTGCGTGAAACCTAAAGAGTTTCCATTTAAATTCTAGTCAGTATTAAATGATACGTGATTAACTTAATATACAGCAGACCTATTCTATTACCAACTCTTCTTTACGATTTTATATTTGTTTCTTTTCACGAACTATATATTTTTATTTGTCATGTAACAGTGTATTGCTGAAAATGCAGTAAGTTATATAGTGAAATACGTAGGCGATAAAAATTTTATTGTTTGTGAAGCAATTGGATTCCACACAAATTTTGTTTACCATCTTGATGCTTCGTTTAATTGTTGTGTATGTGACATGAAATGTGAAGTGAATATTTTGATAATTTACACAAAGATTTCGTCTTTAAATAGTTAAATACGAAAACTAAATATTGAAAATTGGAAGGCGATATAAAAATTAAAAAATTCTTGTCAATTGTCAAAATATTTATGCTGTCGCATTACTTATAACTGTATAAGGTAATAACAAAATTATTCACGTAGGTACATGAATCAATCTGCACATTTGAGGCGCTACATTTAAAAGTATAAAATTAAAAATGAAAATTTTTGCAAAAAATTATAATTTCTAATTTTAACGAATCTATTTCTTAACTTTTACGCGCTGTATATATATTGTGTCTCAACAGTTATCTACTTCGGAACAAAAGACCGCATTAGAGACTACACGTGGACTTGTAAATAACTTATAGTTACCGAGAAAATGTAGAAAACGTATTTCGTTTGTAATATTCATTTAATTCTGAGAATTCTCTACCAATTACTTGTGGGAAGTATACGCGGAATTATAGATTTTCTCTTCAATACAATATGCATCTACACGAATCTTATCAGTTTAGGGTTGCATTTATATTTACGCATTGTTTGAAAACGTTTAGGGATCTAATAAACAAGGAATGCAAGAAGTATTTTTTCTTGAATTATATAATTGTGGTGCGGTTTATTGAATTGCACCATTTCTAGCTATACTTTCATCTATTTTTAAATAATAAAAAGGGTAAAACAAAAAGGATATAAAATGTCACAGTCACACGATGCATGTGCTGAAGAAGGCCTCTGCATTTGGTAAGTTGTTCCATGGCTTTATTCTTCATAATCTTGCCTTCAGAAAGTAAAGCTTAATCAGTAGAAAGACACCTACAGTTCGAAATCAAATATTAAAATGTGAATATTAAATATTTATAACAGATTTTGACAGATTAAAGTTGGATGGATTTCAGTTCGAAAGAACATAATATTATCTTTTTACACTGTATTTATTTTTCTTAAATTTAGTATAATAAGACTTTTATAGGTATTTATAATCCAATTTCATTGATACGTCAAAGTACAAAAAATTGTTGAGATTCGATTTCGTCTTGCACTGCACCCTGCAATATACAGGGTTGCATATCCACTGTTACAGTTAATATTTTTAAATCGTTAATTAAATGTAGTAATATGTCTTGTAATTTTTCAAAAGTATTTTTTTATGATGTACATACATCTACCTCTGTTTTGTATTGAATGGAAAGTGATTCCATAATTTTGCAATAATTATTTATTTTAATTAAGTTTAAACATTCCTTAGTTCCATTTTCCAGTTAAATATTCAATATTCCCCTCACATCGGGGAATTTAACGGATTTTTTGAGGCTGTTGCACCCTTGCAGTCTATGTACGTTATAGAATTTTTAATTTGAATCATTCACAAGTCAACCTCCTTGAGAGACGCATGTGTCTCGAGTAATTTTAATGTTTTTTGTCTGATAAAATCTTATTTATTTCAAATTCCAACCTAAAATTATGGTTGCAAAGATTACGATCTCGACAAATGTCGATTTGTCGCTCGAATCTGCATGCTCCTCTCTGGCTTAATTGGTAAAGTGTTCGTCCGGTAAAGGAAAGTGTGTAGATTCGAATTCTGCACGAGGAGAAATTTTTTTTTGGGAAAAAATTCCTCATAATTATTACAGTTATTAGCGGAAATAAATTAATTCGTTAAAATGATGATTATTTTAAAACAAAGTTATTGCCATTCCAGGTCAGTTGAAGATATCCAACAAGAAATTAACAATATAAATTAATAGGTTGAAGTAAAAATGAATAAAATGGTTAAAATTGTTTAAATTATTATACAAAATAGTTAATTAATAAATTAGAAAATGTATAAGTAAATAAAAAGATAAAAGCTATAATAGTTACAATTATAAAACAGTTTAAAAATATCTCACGTAATAAAATAGTAAAAATTGGAGTATACAATTTTCTCCAATTTTTACTATTTTATTACGTGAGATATTTTTAAACTGTTTTATAATTGTAACTATTATAGCTTTTATTTTTTTATTTACTTATACATTTTCTAATTTATTAGACTTATTAACACATATTCCAAAATGACAAACTATATTTTAAAATAAAACCAAAGAAGATAAAACGTATTTTAATCAAAGGACGCAGCAAGACGAACGATCCAGAAATTTCTTTAAAGTAAAATATAAATAAGGGGAAATTTTCTGGAAAACTTAGCTGCGCCATCTAAAGGGTAAAAAAGGTAAAGATAAAGGAGTAAAAGAGAAATAAAGAAAAAGAAAACTGTAAAACCATATGTGTGAACTGTGAACTTTTAAAGAATTTGTGAGAAACTGGACCATTTGCTTTCATTTACCTTGCTATAATTTACTCACACAGAATCAAAAACCATGCATTATTTATAAATTCCATTAATTTTACCTACAATTTATCTACATAACTGTTGGGTAATTTTCTCCAACGACGATTTCCCCGAGAAATATTCCCTTTCTTGAGCCAATCTCCGTGATTTGAAGTACGAGGGCCCTCTTCATTCCTGTCCCTAACCAGACCTGGCCACTCTGATGCGTGTCGTTATCTCCCTCCAAATGCATACCGCGCCCATATCAACCTAAAGATAAACGTATCATTTTAATTCTTATCTCAATTTTAATATACTTATGAGAAATTTAATTTTTATATATATGTTTGACAAATTTTTGGGTTAAAAATTTTTGTATACAACCGCCAAACATTTTATAAGCACTGGTGAAAAAATTTCAATAAGTTGGCATTTTGAATTTTAATACTTAGTTAGTAGTTTTTACTATCAAATGTTCCATATGCTGATATCTACCTTTCATTCGACCGTAGAGTCACACAGATAGAAATGTCTCAGAGACGCGGGCATTTTGATATTTAACATTTAACGTATTAAATAAAGCATCTGACGTAAAGTGCGCAGCAGGCATTTCTCACATACGCTTATTTATGAAGTTCCAACAAAAAGAAAAAAAAAATTGTCTCATCACATCCCCATTTCCCCTTTTCCGAAATAGACTCTAGTGTGCCGTTACAATTTGTACGACAACCTGATAAGTATTTATGTTGCCGGCGTTATTACAAAATAATTTTATAGCTATTTAAAGCGACGAACGTGCCGGGCCGTGTATGTGCTAAAAGCGGAACAAAAAAAAAATTGTCGGGCGTGATTCATACCTCGCACACAGGCGTGTAATAAAATATTTTATGGCGGCGTTTTCAGGAACAATTTTTATTTACTTTTCCTTTTATTACGTCTCCGCACTTTCTTCGGGGAAAACGCGCGGCTATTACTCTACCACGGTCTTCAACTCCAGCCAACGCTGGATTCGCGTGCGGACTCCGGTCAAAACGGAGGTTGCGATTCATAAACAATAAATTCTTTTATCATTTTTATATATTGATCGTTTATTAAGGTTATTTTCGCTTTTACACCTGGATATGGCCGAGAAGTTTGATTTTATTTGTCGTAGAGAAAGAAGTTGATGAATATTCTTTTACTCTACAAAATTGTAATTTTTAAATCGATGCAGATTAAGTCTTGTATCTGGTATAAATGTTACAGCATTAGAATTTTTTTTTAGTATTTAAATAAGGAAACCTTTATACAAATACGTATTTCACAACAAGATTTTAATAATTCGGGATAATAAACAGAGTATAAACCTCTAAAGAAGAACTTCCTACCAGCAATTATGTATTAAAGAACCAAGGAGATTATTAAGATTTGTTCTAATTTAATCACTGCCAGGTTAAAATACAAACTATTCATTCTGAATCCATAAAATGTTTTATCTGCCTAAAAATCTTAAACCGGGAAAATCTATGAAACAATTGTATCAGGTATAAACTCTCCTACGTATAAATTATCCAAATGGCTAATAAACGAATATAAAAATTTAACCATTAAAGTAGAGGGTTTTGAAGTAGCGAATTTTTGTTAATAAAGTAAATAATATTGAAATAAACAAGGGTGACATTTTAGTATGGTTAGATGTTTGTTATTGTCTTCCCAAGTGGCCTGAAAGTATTAAATATTTGGTAGAATGTTGACCAACTTCCCTGCGTGTATATCAGAATCGTTTTCAAGTAGATGGGAAGTAATTTAAGCAATTACAAGAAACAGCAATGGGAAACCCATTGCCCCCGTTCATTGCTAACTTATTCATGAGTAAATTGGAAATAAATTTGAGAAAAAGCGCTGAATATGTTCCTAGAATTTAGTTGAAGTCCGTAGATTATATGTCAGCGGTTTTCGACACCACTGAAATGAGCTTTGTAGATTTTGTTTCAAAATTAAACTCAAAATTCGATAGCATTAGCAGTTGCTGTATAAGAAGAGATGAATAATAAATTTCTTTCCTAGATAGTTTAGTGATAAGAAATAATAATAAATTCAAATTAGAAGAGACCATTTTAATCCATACAAAAGAAGAAACCATTTTAAATCTAGATTCTCATAATTTTTCTTATCAATACACTAATAAAATTCCCACTTAAAAAGACGAAATTTTACAAAGAATTGCAATTCATTAAAAAGGTAACGTTGTATAAAATGGTTACTCCTCAATAAATATAACCCCAAACATAAAAAAAAGTCCAATATGTATACTATGTAAGAAATGCCATGACTTGAACTTCAGAAGAAAACCCCGATAAAAAGTTTGTTAAATTAGATCTCCGTAGCATTTTAATAGTTATTTGCATCACTAGGCCAGAAACTCTTTTGTGAGTATGAGTATACCGCCTCGGCCCACAAACCATACTCATACTAGCAAAAAAGTTTCTGGCTGTGTGATACACCATGTTTTTTGGACCGACAAATCTTAATTTTGAATTGAAAATAGAAAAGAAATTTTGACACTAGGGAGTTGACAGTACAAGTTGGCACACATGTTATATACCTTAGTATTTTGACGTTTCCGAGAATATATCTTTTTCTGCAATTTTCTTTGTAGTTTAATATCTATTTATCAATAATAAGTGCAATGAAGACACCAGTTCATCTTAGCATGGTTGAACACCAGCTTAATGACAATTTATGACACGTCTGTCATGTGGAATCTAGTGTAGCCAACTTTTAGTGACATTTTTGCCTGCCTAGGCAAGAAAACGGTAGTTTACCTGCAGTTTTACTGCAGTACTGCAAACTAGTATTTCTGGACGGACGCGTAAAAAGGATATTAAGCGGATATTTTTGAAGGAAAGAATTTGATCATATGCTTCACATAATATCGATTGTTTTTAACTCGCAACTGTATATTTTCATAAGAAAGAAATGTGCTTATTAAACCACTATTACGAAAACAATTTATTTAAATTAATGCCTACCTATCTATTAACAAAAAAGAAATATTTTTCTCAGTGTCTTTGAAATGTAATAAAACTCTCAATGATATACAAAATATTGGTCATGTTATTTACTTAAATGGATATATATTCAAATGTAATTAAATAATATTTTAAATAATTCTTTCCATTCAAATTTATTAATATCTATAATAGCGCATGTTTTGGCCGAAACTGGCCATCTTCAAGCTCTTATAACATCAATGTAAAAGACAAATCAAAATGTTATGATATTTTTAGTTTTTTATTGCTAATCAATGATAATATTTTCATTTGTTTTCTAATTTAACGTTATAAGAGTCTGAAGATAGCCAGTTTCCGCCGAAACATGTAGCTATTATAAATATTAATAAATCTGAATGGAAAGATTCGACATTTCGATATATAAAATTACTTTTTGGTTTGAAAAATTTATATTATGTATAATATAGAGTGCAAGTATACATCCCTTGTTTGAAGATTACAAGTCTTGAGGTAAGTTTATATTTTAAAGCATCTTGCACACTATTTCACCATAAGATCTCGTTTACCGCTTCTTACTAGATTTTAGAAACTTTAAAATTTACTTTACAATCTTAGTAACTATTTCTTTTTATTTGCATCCAATCTTTCAGTATCTAAATCTTCACAGAAGATTTTACGAGCAATAAACAGTCGGTTGCGCAAATAAAATATCTGGAAATAAATCGGAACAGACACAACCTATTAGCAACAGCTGCGTGATGGGGAACTGATTGAGTAATTGGCGATAACGTTCCGCCCAACAGAGAGAGATGTTAGAAATACTTTTTAAACACCCGTTCGATCGACACGCGCGAAAATAGCGCTCTCATTTTTACGGATATGCATTAAATATCCACACGGATCGACACCCCTCTTGAACAGCTATATCCGACAATTTCGATGCGCTAATCGATTCAAACGCATCATCATCGGGAAGGAAAAGAAAAAAAAAGTAGGTTAAATTTATGAGCAGCCACTCGGTATTATTAGTTATTTTTATGACAACTGACTCATTCTCAACATCAACAATGACAAAACTATATCGATCGACCCTCTGACGCTTATATACGGAACATAAAACACATTTCGTCCGCGGGCACAGACGAAATTTAATTCTTTGATATACTGCCCAACATATTTATAGATTTTTACGAGGTCCCCCCCCCCCCCATCTCGCTTGTCCCCGCGCGTTTGACTATCGTCTTCCCCGCTGTCTGTCACGGTAATGATGTTATATGGGAACTTTAAAATGTGCGTTCACTTGATAAATTATATTTATTGAGACGGATATTGTTCCATTGTGAGCTGGTCGATGCAGCGGGATCGTTGATAGGGGACATTCTGCAGAATGCATGCATGCGTGCATCGCAGAAGTTCGGCTCGGAGTATAGATTGAGATTCGTGGGTGAAATTGATGAACTGTTTTCATATTTTTCGTCGTTGTTATACAGGGCATTTCGATTGAAACGAAATAAGCTCAAATAAATCTTTACCTGCTGTGATTTACTTAAAATTCTGAAACCTGTTAAGATCCATGACGTGCCTAACGAAAACCATTAGGGGAAGGTGGGCAAGATGGGAACATTAAGCTTTAGAACACTGCATCAGGATTGCAAATTGATATACAAGGTTCTAAGTACGCTTGTTGTAATCTTTAAACATTTATCTGCTGATGGATGAATTTACAATTTTTCGATGGGTACTCTTGATGTTGTGAGAAAATTTTGAAAAGAAATGTGTAAATACACCATCTTGCCCCACCATAGGGGCGAGTGGTGAGTTCCAGGTGAGTTAAGAATGGGTCGTACCATAAATCTAGGTAATAGGTAAAAAAAAAAATAGATTCTTAAAATATTCTTAAAAACATGTAGAAACAAAGCTTAAACTCTTTAGAGCGGAAATACTTAAAATTAAAAATACAATAACGATAAGAATATTAAACTTAATCTTCACAATTGAGACAATAGAAGACGAACTCATCCACGTTATTCGCACAGCCTCCATGTACCCAACCTCGCCATCCATGGCATTGTATCAATACTTCCCCTTACAATACTAACATTGAGCATCATCTTCCTCAACAGAAGAACTTGATTATTTCCTTGACGTTTTCTAAAAATCTATCTCTTTACTTTCCTTACAAAATTGGGCTTTTTGATCTCTTCTGTTTTCTTCTTTGTCATTTTTTTTTCCTTTAACTCTCCCTCAGCACTTCTAGTTGCCTTGGGATTCTCTAAACTTCTATTTTCTTGTAGCTGATTTTTATACGTAGTGCTTGTAAGGATTGTTGTCTTTCCCTTGTTACGCTTTGATTGAACCTGTACTTTATTCCTAACATGAGAAATAGGCATTATGTCTTCGAGAAAGCATAATGGCATATCCAGGCATAACGGATCAGACTGAAGAGTGAGATAATGATGTCCCCATGTTGCCCCATACCAATAGCCCCATCTTGCCTCTTTGGGACATTTTCTGGTTATGTTATAATAACATATTAAATATTTGAAATAAACAAATAACGCACTATAGAAAATACATGCAATACATGTCAATTAATAAGCACAAAAAAGTGTAGTTGTAAATAATTTACTTATTCTTCTGATACTGGCCGTTGAACTCACCATCAAAATAATAACGAAATTCTGGAAATTGCAAAATTCAACTTTGTTATTGCGACTAGTAAAGTTTCCTACATTACAACAAACATAAAACAGCACTTGTCAATATTAGGACTGCCATTATTTGACAGATGCTTACTGCCGTTTTGTAGATAAGACGATGTCCTCATCATGCCTCGTGGCCCCATCTTGTCCCACCCTTCCCTACTTCAAATTTGAATAGGCAAGATAGATCTTAAGACCACTCATTCAAAAGAGCTTTTAATTCTCTTTACGGAAACATGTGTCAAAAAGTCATTTATACGTAGGTATATTAGGCAATACCTAAAGTCGACATCCATTACATAGTCAGCAGTTGATAGCTCCAGTGTTATATTTATGTAGAATTGGGAAGGTTAATGATTCGCATTGTGAATGTGGTGGGGTAGATACAGCGGAGCATATTTTATTTAAATGTCCCTCACTGAGACCATCAAACAGTTTATTTGAAAAGTATTGGTTGAACTTTCCTCGATTTGTCATGTTTATAAATGACATATAATAAAAAAAATGAAAAATTGTAGGCAAGAAACCGTTAGAGTTAACAAATAATTTATTTTTTACATTATTAAAGTAAATACATATTAAGAAATGTACTTATCTTCAAAGTTTTCAATATGGTGTCGCAATTGGCACGAGCACAACAATTCTTCAACTAATGTATCCGGCATTTTTACAAAAATAAAACCGTTGTTCTGTAGGGCAAAGATTAATGACGCATAGTGATGCGTCGAAGTGACTGATACCCGCTTAAAACATTAAGAAGTACCCAAGTACATCTGTGGAGTTGATAGTTACATCGGTGAATTAATAGTTAACTTGCTTAAATATTGTCACAATATTAAAAAAAAAATGTAGTATAAATGTAACAGTAAATTTTTTGTATTTAATAATAATGTAACAGCAAATTTCAAGATATTATATAACGTAATATGTAAAACAGAAATTTGATTATTTTACTTTTTAAATCAGTTATATAATTAACACATCAAAGGACAATAACTTATATTGAATTAATAAAAAATAAATCAAAGAATAAAATATTGTTAATTTGAAATTCCTAACATCAGCTAAATGTCATGAAGTTTATTATTTACATTTTAGTACACAGTAAGAAATTGCGTGTAGAAATTAACACTAAAAGTGGTCTATATAAGTCCATACTATCTTTGGTAAAATTTACACTGTGAATTTTGGTAAGATTTACCAAAACGATGTGGTAAAACCTACACTCTAAAGCGTGTTGTGTGATACACTTACCCGTGTAAAATTCCAAGAAATTAAGTACACCCGTGAGTGTTAGAGGTACATCATTGTGTGTATTTTTGTTTATAATTTATTTGGTAAAATAAAACTATTTGACCTTAAAAAAAGGGTTTTATTACATGTAGGATTAACATTGATACACGAATAAGTAATAAAACATGAAATATAATTATGCAAAAATGTTCTAGGTTCAACGTTTCGTTGTCAGTACAATAACGAAACGTCGAGTCTAGAACCTTTTTTGTCAATTTTTAAGTTTGAAGTGCATACTTCTAGAGTTGTGTTTGCGCCTGCTCTTTTTGGTGCAATTACAGGTGTCGCAAATGTTGCGTCATCCGTATTAGTATTACAATCTGCCAGGCTCTCTTCCGATGTCAAACTACTCGCACTTACGGTGGAAGCGCTGGAATGATCGCTTTCATCATCCGACACACCTAATAACAGTTATATACTTTGCTTTAAAATATTAAACAAAATAAATACTTTTTACTCTAACATGATTTTTCACCCAGTAATAAACAATTTGGATTTTGTTGAATATATAAATCAAAAGTCTCTTCATCCAGCATTGCTCCATTTTCATCGCTTAAAAACATTTCACGAGTCCCGGATATATCAAATTTTTCTTTGGCTACAAGAAACAATTTTGACTGTGTATATAATAATAATAATATAATAATATAATTACTACTAATATTATTTGTATTAACACAAGATATATGAATTAATAATTATGTTTAGGATGGAAGTAGTACGAGCCCTAGGTCAATAAACGTCACCTGCGGAATAAAAACTCACTACTCCTTTGGTATATAATATACCAATATACGCACAATGTTATTTATTTATGGAAACTGATTTGGGACATTGTGTAACATAATTTATCAATTATTTTCATCCTAAACATAATTATTAATTGAATTTGTGTTAATAGTAGTAGAAATTTCAAACTTCCCGCCACCAGTTAAGATGAGGAAATGAAGTTAGCAAGCACCCCCGACCGAACTGAGGAAAGATACATAACACAATAATGTAATGGCGTCCGAAAATCAAGTGTAAAATATATACTTAAGCATTTGTATTTAGATAGTGATTATCATATAATGTTTAAAAATAAAAAGATACATATTACATCTACAGAAGCCATAAACACATTACCATGCTACAGTAACAAGGAATATATGCGTATAACAATAGGGTTCTCTCTGCTACACACTAATTATGTTGCATGGCCTAATTATATTTATATGTTGTTATGAAGCATATACCAAGTATTTTTTTAAAATTAAGTTATTGAATACTACCTTACCCTTTGATATACAATTTTCATATGACGACAACTCACCCATATTTACATTTAGCCACTTAACTAAATGTTTATATTGAATTTTCAGCAACATGGAACGGGTCATGATTAATGAGACATACTACGACATACGCCATTACCATAAATAAACAAGTAAACAAGATTCAGCCCGAATCTGATCACGTGTCTTAACTATCCCTACCTCACACATTCTAGAACTCTTTACGCGCAGGCGAAATAAAAAAATTTACACCCTCAGGTGTAAAAAATGATGTAAATACTTGAAATACTGATGCCAACATGTTTTACCAAATTGCATTTGGTAACAAAATGTAACTTTTACCAGGTGTTACTTTCAACACGTAAACTTTTTACCACTTACACTTTAGGCTTTACACGCTGAAATTTCTTACTGTGCACGGAACCTTCCAATGAGTTAATTATTAATTTTATTTTTCTTTCAGTGTAACTACTTATTTTAATCGGTGTGCTACATTAATTTCACCATTTAATAGCTATATTAATCCACGAATATTTTTAAACTATAAAAATCGTTGAAATAACATTTTTATTTCTCTCAGTGTCCTTACGAAATCATAATCCATCACGAAACAGGAATAGCGTTTTAAAGTTTGAGAGTCACTCAAATATCTGAACAAAAAAAACATTATAACACGCGATGCAACCAACGTACTGGTTATAGGCGTATAAAAGTGTGCCAGATATTAAATAATGTTAACAGTAAACCGTATTCGCTTCTCTTTTTTGTGCGCGCCACCTGTTCGATATAAAAATCCAGAGAAAGAACCCGAGTCGAGTTACAAAACGACGCAGACAATAGGCTGTATGGTCGCCAGGCGTTCGCGCACATCCGCGCTAAAGCGCCTATCATCATGCCGGTGAAAAACTTTCTGTAACAAAACTGTTAAAAATAATAGAATCTTCAATAAACGTCCAAGTGTAACATACCTAGACGTGCAATGGTGGACGTCATTTATGTATAGTCGTATGTATGTATGTATGTGGTGGCATTATTGTGCATATCGCACGATAATAATAAACGCATTTTATATTTTCCACCGAGAATAATACGCCTGACGTGCTCGCTGATACGATATACCGGTGGTAGTCTTTCAAAGGACGCTGCGATGCTGTCGAAATGATCGATTCACAATATTCGCGGCGATTTTTAGACAACAACGATGTGTTTTCTCCACGTTACAAATGTTGTACGTTCTACACACATCACCTGACTCCTTAATAATTATTATTACAATCCACACGTGGGTTTGGGAACTCTGATGGACGCATTTTGTATTTGTAGTCTTTGAATAACTGAAATGATGAAATATCTGACCTGCAAATTATTCTAAATAACATATTTATGTTGTCTGTTTGTTTTTTTCTCAGATATAGTTAAGGCTGTAACTTACAAGTTTGCGCAAAATAAGTAAATATTACCATAGATAACTTGATGGTTCATGCAATGTAATATTTTTCGCACTTGTATTGGACCCCTATTTCGATTGATCCACGCGTAATATAAAGGTCTATCTCCGCCTAGGTTTAGAAGTAGCTGTGCTATATGGTTAATAGAAATACTGTCACTTGAGGTTGGGTTTTGAAAACGAAGTGTTTTGCTATTCGCTGGCGAAATAAAGTTTTTTTTTTTTTTGTTAATCCGTATGAAGCCTCTATTTCATATCTATACATATTTATAATTCAAACATATTTGGGAAAATTACGAATTCCTTTCACGCCTTTTTTTATATGTTATTTGTTTTCCGTTTATTTCTAAATAAAAAATGTTTGTTAGACATGGCTGTCTTTCTGTTATTAAAGGTACATACAAATTTAAAAAAAAAATCGTTACTATCAAAATAGTATGAGATTAGCAAGAGTTCAGAATGTAGATGGCACTACCGAAATTGTTCAGAAGAAAAGTAGACTCGTTTAACTGTACAAGCATTCAAGATTTATTAGATCTGTAATTAAACATGAACCTTTGAAAAGTCACGTACACGTTTGGATATGTGCGTATATATAAGACAATTCAAATGATGTATTATGTCTCATGCTACGTACAATTGTAGTTTAGTACACTGTTGAAAATTTTAACACTTTTTTGACTAATTTAATAGTCAGGAGAGGTCCACACTCTTTTCGTGTTATTTTGTGGAGAACTATACAAGTTTAAATTTGACGAGCAAAAATAGTCAAGTATTGTCTATTGCTAAGGGGTTATTTTGTCCAACTGACACGTGGAATTATAAAATACTTCTAGTCACATTTTATTTGATCTAGACTAGACAAATTTACTAGCTGTCTAATTAAATGAATGCGATCTATTGGGTGTTTTAACACCATTTTCTAAACACAACGTCTTTTTAATATGCAACTCCTATTTCTTAGTGCTATAATATTCTCTCTTTAAGACGTTTTCTCAATTATAAATATGCAAAACCACTCATTCACAAGTTTTGGTTTCAACTAAACGTACCAATTTTAAAATGATTTTTTGAGAACCATTATAAATTAAGTGAATGTTTATGCTATTTGATTCAAGTCTAAACTAATTGCGTAAATAGATGTTCCCAATACATCTTTAATATGTTGAATTTTTTTATGCCCACTGGAATTAACGTTTAATAACACGAGGTTACACTTCGCAAGTCAGTCACATTTGGTGGTTTGTTTGGATATGTTAATACGGAGAATCAAACACGAAAACAGATACACGTGCAATGCAGGTGGTGCGTATAATGCAATACTGTATTAGAATAGGTGGGGTTTCTATATTTCTATCCGAGGAAAAATTCTGATTGGTTGACGCTTCTGAATGTCTAGAAAAATAGTCAATCCTCATATCTGAACAAAGAATTCACACGAAATTCTAGTCATTTCTGTTCTATTAAATACGCGTAGTCAACTCGTCTGGCAAAGTTTAGAAAAATCAACACTAAAATATTTGACTAGCGCAAAATTAACGCCAACACCGTAATATTTTCAACAGTGTACGAGGCCAGTAATTAATATAACTAATTTGATGAATAGCATGATTAATCTGCAATCTTTTAATGGTTTTTTTCTTTCACCGTTATACAATTACATACCTTTTGTAATTTATTCGTTATAATTATTATTAATTAGAGATTAATTTCATAACTAAAACATAATTAAATAATTTAATTCTTAACAAAAAAAAATATTTCTTCCACCATTTTTTACACACCTTTAACAGTTTTTATGAAGAATAAAATTTAATTAATACTTTATTTAATAAATATTTAAGCAAAAGTAAAACAACTGAATAGTAATAGTACCTGCGCATATTAATGATAGATATTTAAATAAATAAAATAAAATTTTGTTTATTTTGATTATCAAAAATGATTAGTAGGAAGATCTTTAAAATAGTAAATATTTTACGTGTATATTATTGGCTCCTTTTGAGGAGTTTAACATACCTTTTTTTTACATTTTTTTAACTGATAAACAAAGAAGTCAAACACAAGAATGTCGTTTTGAATTCGCCAAAAAAAGTCAAATAACAAAGTTGGAATCAAAATGAGACCGTTGAAAACCAAATAAAAACCGATATTTCTGGAAGTTTTCTGATGCGTATTACACACACGGGCATCAGCAGCAGCAAGCCGCCTGTTTTATTACTTTTTGCGCAAAGATTTATGGACCTGTTTATATTTATATAAGAGAATATACGCGAAGCAGAAAAAGTCAACCGTCGACGCGGTAATAATTTTATGAGATGTGATTGACATTTCGATTTTTTAATATTCATCGGTGTGTTGTTTATCAGACGGTAATAAATTAAGAGGACGTGTGATGATTATCTCTTTTTCTGTCTTAATAATAATGAGTTATTTTGATTTTCACAATAGGCTAAACACCTTGTGAATTGATGGAAACAAGTAGGCCGTTGCTAAATAAATGTGAGTATTTATTATGGGTGGTGTGGTATATATGGAATTTCAGAAGGTCGTTAAAAGTTTTAATTGTTTCGCGAAGATTATAATCATGTCACGCGTGTTTTATTGGGACGCCCACGGATATCTTTGTTTTTCTGTGAAACTATTTGAATTTGATGTTTTCGAGATTTATAATTGTTATAAATTAGCTAAAATGACATTAACGAGTACGTACTACCAAAAGAAGAGGAAAGATACCTAACGGTAGGGAGATTGTGTTTTTACTGTTAGGTATAACAATATAATTATTTCTTCCTTTGTTAATCGCTGTAAGAGAAATGACATTTAAGTTATCTAGCTAAATATTCACGTTTTTCTGTTCAGAATTGGATAAAATTTATTCAGAATATTTAATAAAGTAAAAATGAATAGCTATGTGGTTCTTACTCTGAAAGAATATATGGGTGATACTTCTACTCATTCATTGTTAAAATAATGTTAGTGTTTCAAAGCGGTTTTTATTTTTAAATGATATAATATTTTTTTGCCCTGTTGGTAAGAGTGTTGCTGTAAAGGGATCTAAGATCTTTTGTTTTTATTGGTTAATTAATTGCAAACTGCTGGGATACTTTTTATAGTCCAAAACATTTTTATATTATGACAGCTTTGAATTCTATAAAAATTTTTGTAGATACGTTTTTGGTGGGGCAGCCTGTACAGGGTGGGCCAAATTCGACACTTTTAATAGGAAACTTATATTTCTAAAGGAATTAGAAAAAATCTGATCTATGCTTATGGAGCTCGATTTTAAAAAGAAATCGATTGGTGAAGTCCGTATTTTTATATCTTTCGTAATATAAGAGATACAGAGCGTTTTCGTAAAATATGCAATTTTCAAAAACCCTTGTAGTTTTTTAATTTGTGAAAATGCTTGATTTATATAAGAACTTTATTAGGGCACTTTTTGACGTAGAATTCATTGCTCTAATTTGTTGTTTTTTAATTCGTTTTTTTTTGAGATATTATCAAGACTTGTGTTTTTTTTTTATATGGAACACCCTATATATTTTTACACTATTCAAAAGCACATAAAATTGCCTTTAATATGATATAACACACTTGATATTTTATTTAAAGGATTTTCAAGATATTTGATTTTTTATTTGCAATTTAACAGTATTTCAAGATGGCTCTGGCTGTAACTAAGCAATGCGCGTATTTGTTTTTTTATTTCTTTATTTTTTGTTTGGCCGTGGATGCTCGTAAATAAGCAAATAAAAGATTTCTACAAAGCAGAAAAAAAGTGGTTTTAATATTAAGTGTTAGAAATAACAAGTCCAACAAACTAAGGAAACCATTAATAGTATTATTGATACTATAGTTGTAAGGAATTAATGGTGGGATTCTGTGCGTATTTGTAGCACTTGTAAGGTTATTTATAAGTCTGTAAGCATCCTTAATACATGTTTACAGTCTTGCAGATAATCTTTTAGACGCTACAGATATGCATAGAATTCCACCCTAAGGTGGTTTATTTTGTAGTGTATTCAACTTTTTTTTTAATTTATAATGGCTAACATTAAAATCAGCTGGTTTCTAAAATTCTTATAGACATATTTGAACGAAATATTTACAGAATATACCCCTCCATACAAAAGAAATATGTAAGCATTATGAACTATAGTAAGTGTTTGAATTGTCCGCCATTCTGTTGTAAACATAATTGACACCGTTTCCCTACATTCTGAACTGAGTTCACCAACTCAAGCGGAGATAGAGAGTCGGACGCTTGCAAAACTGCAGCCTCTAATTCCTGTCTTGAATTGGGAGAATGCTTAAACGCAAGATTTTTAATTTTTTCCCAAAGGAAAAAATCCAATGGGGTTAGATCTGGTGACCTTGCCGGCCAATGTATCGGTCCCCTGATTTCCAATCCAATTGTTACCGAATTGTTGGTTTAAAAACTCATTAATCCGAGCAGCATTGTGAGGGGGTGCTCCGTCATGCTGGAAGTAAACGAATTCCAATTGGTTTAAAGGTATTTCATCTATGAGAGGTTCAATGAATTGTTGTAAAATATGGAAATAGCTTTCGGAGTTAAGAATTCCGTTATATATGTAGGGTCCAATTATCCTGGCACGGAAAATTCCTACCCACACATTGAAACTATATCGTCGGTTTCTCATTTCAATAGTAACATGGGGATTTTCACGCGACCAAGTATAAGAATTATATCTGTTAAAAATTCCCGCACTGCTTACGTTACATTCATCCGTCCATACACAGTTTAGAGCAAAATTATGATTTTCTTCACATTTTCCCAAAAACCATTGACAAAATGCCATACGACGCTCCAAATCCGCGGCAAAAAGGTAATGCACTTCCCTTGTCCGATAGGGTTTCATTCTATACTTTTTTAAAATGCGCCTTGCCGATGTTCTTGCTAAACCTGTTGTTTGTGCCATCTCGCGAGTGGAATGTGTTGGGTTGTGTTTGTCTCTATTTTGAGCCACATAATTTTTAGGTCTCGGTTTTTGAAAGGATCCAAAATTTATTAAATTTTTCTTTAACCTAGTGAACATGTCTCTAAATGGTTGTTGTCTTTCAGGATATCGTTCATAGTAAATATTACATGCAGCTTCCGCATTTTCACCTGCTTCTATAAAACACTTTAACATGTCGTATTTTTCATAGTTTTCATACATTTTTGAAATCTTGAATAATAAAACCACTAGTAACATTCATTCAAACTGACATTTCAAAATATTTTGACAATATAAAACAAATACGCGTATTGCTTAGTTACAGTCAGAGCCACCTTGAAATACTGTTAAATTGCAACAAAAAATCAAATATCTTGAAAATCCTTTAAATAAAATATCAAGTGTGTTATATCATATTAAAGGCAATTTTATCTGCTTTTGAATAGTGTAAAAATATATAGGGTGTTTTCCATATAAAAAACACAAGTCTTGATAATATCTTAAAAAAAAAAACGAATTAAAAAAAAAACAAATTAGAGCAATGAATTCTACGTCAAAAAGTGCCTAATAAAGTTCTTATATAAAACAAGCATTTTCACAAGTTAAAAAATTACAAGGGTTTTTAAAATTTGCATATTTTACGAAAACGCTCTGTATCTCTTATATTACGGAAGATATAAAAATACGGACTTCACCAATCGATTTCTTTTTAAAATCGAGCTCCAGAAGCATATCTCAGATTCTTTTAATTCCTTTAGAAATATAAGTTTTCTATTAAAAGTTGAAGTTTGGCCCACCTGTAATGGAATATTTGTAGTTGAAAACTTAGATAATTTATTTCTGTTAACATAAAGAAAAACAAATTCAGATGAGTTCATTGAAGACACAATTGCACCAAGGTAAATTTCGTATTGCCAACCTCACTTACTTTTAATTGGTCACTCTGTATATTACAATTATATGAAAAATCGCCAAACTTTCACTTAACTTGTTCCTTTATTGCACTCTAAAAAAACATTTAGAGACAAAATTGGTGCACGGTTAATTTAAAGACGCCCTGAATCAAATAAAAAAAAAAGCCTCAACCAAAATCCTGGAAACGCTTTCGTCCTTGACTAGATTTAAACACAGCTACGCTGCACAACACATCTCTTAAACTATTCTTTAAAAGCTTCGTCACGTCGTGAAACTAGGTGAACGATAAGTACCTACAAACATCCACCAAAGCTTGTGTAAATCATCGAAACAATATTTAAACATTAACACTTAGATAATATATGCTCCACAGACGACCTACAGTAGAAAACCCGTCGTGGATTTCATTATAAAAGGAAGCCACACACACACATTGTTAGCTCTAATTAAGCGGTGGGTTCAAATTGCCCGTAGATACACACAGATACCGTCCTGCCGTACGAATAATAATTATCTATCCATCAAGGCGACGTTCTAGAGTGGCGTCTAACGTGGCGATAAACAAACGCCACTCCGTGACGATCAATACAGAATATCGATACTAATAATCGTCAACGTGTTAAGTGCGGATGCGAGCAGCGTAATTTTTTGTAAACACCGTGGAACGCAGATGACAGCGATGACTTGTCGGTGGCGTCTAATTAATATTCATTTCGCCAGGGGGCGCGCAGAACCGGTCGGTCAAAGACTTTGAGTTAACTCGCTTTATTAAATTACGGCATTCGTATTACACTTACTTGAAGTGGTTCTTTTTTTTTTCTCTCTCTCGTCCTTCTCAGTTCGTCGGCTAATAAGGAATTTCCAGTTTCGGTAGTCGCCGCGTTTACATATATGAAAGACAATAACTAACCTGACTTAACTTAATCCAAATAGTCGAGTCCGCTATATGACGCAAGCAGAAAGGCCGCGCTATGTGTGTATGTATGTATGTAGGTCGCTTTCGGACAAATTCTATTAGTGCTCTTGGGATTATGTTAATGTTTTGTTCACGTTTAGGTGTAAATATATCAATTTGCCGTATCTACACTTTATTTATGAAAAGCTACATAAGTACAGTTCCTCCTAAAACCCATGCTCTTATGTACAACATTGTTGAAAAAAGGTATAGCGGGATAAGCTACTGAAAGTGCCCCCGATGCTATCTAATTGAAAACCTATGCAGTAGTTGCGATTTATGAAGGTAATGAAAAACCTGGGCAAAATTTCAACCCCCTGCAACTGATAGGGAGGTTGCACTGTTGAAAATTTTAACACTTTTTTGACTAATTTAATAATCAGAAGAGATCCCACTGTTTTCGTGTTATTTTTGTCGAGAACTATAGAAGTTTTAAATTTGACGAACAAAGATAGTCAAGTATTGTCTATTGCTAAGGGGTTATTTTGTCCAACTAGACACGTTGGAATTATGATATACTTCTAGTCACATTTTATTTGATCTAGACTAGACAAATTTACTAGCTGTTTAACTAAATGATGCGATATATTGGATGATTTAACACCGTTTTCTAAACACAACGTCTTTTTAATATGCAACTCCTATTTTTTAGTGCTATAATATTCTCTCTTTAAGACGTTTTCTCAATTATAAATATACAGAACCACTCATTCAAAAGTTTTGGTTTCAACTAAACGTGCAAATTTTAAAATGATTTTTGAGAACCATTAAAAATTAAGTGAATGTTTATGCTATTTGATACAAATCTGAACTAATTACGTAAATGTTGTTTCCCATACATCTTTAAGATATTGAAATTTTTTATGCCCACTGGAATTAACGTTTAAAACACAAGGTTACACTTTGCAGGTCAGTCACATTTGGTGGTTTGTTTGGATATGTTAATACGCAGAAAGAAACTCGAAAACAGATACACGTGCAATGCAGGTGGTGCGTATAATGCAATACTGTATTAGAATAGGTGGGGTTTCTATATTTCTATCCGAGGGAAAAATTCTGATTGGTTGATCGCTTCTGAATGTCTAGAGAAAATAGTAAATCTCATATCTGAACAAAGAATTCACACCAAATTCTAGTAATTTCTGTTCTACTAAACACATGTAGTCAATTCGTCTGGCAAAAGTTTGTAAAATCAAAACTAAAATATTTGACTAGCGCAAAATTAACGCCAACACCGTAATATTTTCAACAGTGTGATAGAAGCGATTAACACCCGAACCACTTAATTTTTTATCTTCATCTCTTTTCAACCAATCGAATTGAAATTTCAAAGAAATAATTTGCTTTATTAATGCTCTTATTTAAAAAAAAAAATTGACTCTGTTGTGACAATTCTTATTAGCTAAATAAAAATTAAAATGTTTTTGGGGGTCAAAACCCGTCATCTAGATATATGTCAAGATTTATGCTTCTTCAAACTTATAAAAACCGTATATATTTTTTTCTCCCGCAATTTCAAAAATATTGTGAGTGTAATGAAGATAAGTGATGTGAAAATTTTTTCATATATATTTATTATTATATCTATATTACCGTCGCTTTCAAAACTGAATTTTAAAAAAAAAGCCCGCTTCATAAAGGCGAAAGAATTTTTAAAATCGGTCCACATGTTTTGAATTTACTACGTATAAACAAACTGACCGTAAGGTGCGTATGACAGACAAGGAGGCACCTTCTCCGTTTAAAATCTGTCCGCGCGGTTTTGCATTCACGTCTCCCATACAACGTGTAACAAACGCAACAGAAAAATTACATTTCGGCGCGCATAATAGACAAGGTCGTAGCCCATTTTATCCCCACTCTATCGTCCGCACTCCGTCTGTCTTATTGCCGAAAAGATAGGAGAGCGGAGTCCTGTTCAAGAAAATGATTTTCACCCCAACTTGATCCTCATTCCATTGACCGATGTACCGTGCATCGATCGACTAAATCGTCTATAACTTTTTTATTTATTGATCTAGATTCATGAAATTTGGTGTGTATGACAAGGAAAATATGCTGCGTAAGATTGCGTGATCAAATTTTGAAAATATGATTTAGGTTGATATTTATTGTGTGATAAATATAAATAAAGAATAAAAATATTTGTTTTGTATAAGTTAATCACACGAAAGTTAAGGTAGATTCTCTTATTGCATCTTTTTTGCTTTAAGGAATCTTGAGAAGGAAAACATTAAAGCACTTTACACCATATACAGGATGATTACTTTATGACTTATTTATTTATTTATTTAGACACCAGATACCAGAACATGATAAATCCTAAATTAATAGGTTCTTATACAGAAGAACGACCACTGACAATAAAAATTACAGTAATAGAAATGATAATTTGATTATAGTAATTGATAATAGTATAAAAAAGAAAAGTGACGTTAATTAGTAATTAAAAAATAAAATCTTATTAATAATAGTAATAATAATATCAATACTAATGACGAAACGCAACAGTTGTGAATAATTTAAAAAGATAGAATCATGGACCTGCTGTATTTTATGAAAATTCGTTTCGAGACGTCAAAAATCTATATAGTTTCAAAGTATTTATTATATTGCTTGCATATTCTATTAATTGGTGACAGCACTCGCGATTCTACATACATGGGAGACTGAGGTCTGATACTGTAGTGTGGTATATGCAGTCTAAATAGGGACAATAGTCAGGCATTGTCAATAAAGTTATCAATTTAGCTATTTCACTCCTCGATATAAGAAGACATATCTTAAATTTTTCACTCCTTATGTCATTATATGAGTCAAAGAGGGAGTTCCTTTTGTGTTTTTTGTAGTAAATAAATTTAAAAAGAAATATATTTTGCACCTTTTCAATCAACTTGTCATCTTTTATGGTCATCGTACACCAAATCACCGATGCATACTAGAATTTAGAACGTACTAGGGCTTTTTACAGGCTAATAATTACATAGAGAGAAAAATGAAGCTCAAGATCCTGAATGCATCATTGCTAACTTTACGAATATGTTCACGCAGATCCTTAACTGACGATCTTCTTGGCAAGATGGTATCATTCACTCTGTAATCATAAGTAATTGGACTTTTGTTTCTAGTAAAACTTATACCCACTTTCATTAAATAATATAAATAATTAAACGTTCATAAGTGCAAGTAAAGAATTTTAAAATTTTTACTTCCTTATCATAATTTACGCAAAAAGAACTAAGCAAGTATATATACTCTGAACTGTTCGCGAATACACAATTTTCAAAGCGAAGTGTCGACGAATGAGAAACAGATCAAGAGACTCGCATATTTATGTTTTGATTGACCGATAATTTACGGCTATTTACTGCCGGGTATTTGGGTTTATTACTCGAAAAATAAACGTCTGCAACCTACGGCCTTTTGACTAAAAAGATATACTGCAACATATATGTATATACAGCCAACTATACTTTCACCCATTAATAAATCCGTAATTACGTAGTCTCGGAAAGCCGTTGATCCATTAAATCTTGATCGTAAAAATCGACAATAATATCAACTAACGCTAAATACGGGTTGCAATA
>RXPK01000458.1:0-90275 GCA_004143645.1 Protaetia brevitarsis | reverse complement strand
AAGTACTATATGTTTGCCAAAAACTAATTTAATTCTATTATGTTAAGTATTTTTGCATACTACGTTAATTTTGACGATACTTCACCGTTTCTCTAACTGTTTTTCAGCATTTGACATAAGTGATAAAACATTGCCATTTCTATATTTTTAGTTATTTAATGCAGATATTATCCTTGTATTCTTTAATTAAATATTATTGTTTTTTTATTTTTTTCAGCAACAACTATAAGCTGCACAAACTAAACGTTGGCAACTATATATTATACTAATTATAAATAAGTTCTTTATAACATTGAATTTTTTTCTCTTGTAAAAATCTACCTTCTTCCTGTCTATCAGATATCTTTCAATTTACAGAACACCTTTTTGCTGTCCTTCAATAGCGTAGCTAAGTCACACTGTATTACTATTCATCAGTCGCATATACAATGTATTTATGCTCGGTTGATACAATAGCATCTGCCATATAACGTAGTTACGGTATCTGTTTGATAACCCCTTTGACGGTGGCGTGAACTGCGTCATTAATAATCCAGTAATGCGACAATCAGGTGATACACGACTAATCCAGTATGTCACATATAACGGGATACCGTGCTAAATAAATGCTGCAGCCCCTGTGATTGTCGAATTTAACAAGCACAGTTTCCAGTTACAGCATAGCCCTAGTTAGGTCATAATTGCTATTTGAGAACATTATTTACATATTATGTTACTTTTAACTGAATATTAAGAATACTAAATACTAATAGATTGTACTATTTTTAACTCTACCATCAAGTGGGTCTTTATCTAGAAATACACGGATGAAATAAATATAATTGAATGATTGAAGATTCCTCGTTAATTCTATTCGCATTCTTCTGGCGCGTTAGCCCTGCTAAACAGGTTTTATGTTGTTAACGCTCTGAATCTATTTTATAACTAGGCTTGTCCTCCAACAAAATTAAAAAAAATATCATTGATGAATTTGTTTTGACAAGCTTGAAGGAACTTTCCAAAAAATTCAAAAAATTCGCGCTTTACATGCGGTTTCGCAGTCGACTTAAATTTATACAAGCAAGCATATGGACACATAAATATAAAGTTTATTACCGGAGCCATGAGTATAAAATATGACGGAAATAAATATGTAGATTTGTACATTTTCTGTCAACAAGGCAATATGCGAAAAACAATTTTTTGTGTTACACATAATTTGAATTTGTTAACGAAAAACTTATGTTACAGCTTTGGGGTATTGGAGTATATGAAAGAAATTACTTGGCAACAAAACTAATGTTTTTCTTGTCAATCCAGCACATAAAGAACGGTAAATTGGTGAAGCAGAATCAAAATTGTAAAGGTCGACGTTTATAACAAAGAATATGACTTTCTTTTTTTGTAAACAGCACGGGATTTGTGATTAAATTATTTAAATAAGTAGCTTTCCTCCTGTAAACGCAAACGTACCTTAAACAGGGTTTCTTTGTATATAACTCACAGTTCCGAAGTATTCAACAAAACAAAAACATTCTTTCAAGTATGGAGTGAAAATTCCTGTGAATTTGTGAAAAAGATTCAAAATCTCTATATACCTCCTGAATACATTTTCACATCATTAAACGTACAATCACTATTCACCAATATTTCTGAAAACTTTATTGTTGAAGAGGTAAAAACAGGTGATGTATCCACATTGGTTTGATCAGTTTTTGGAGAGAGTTGGAACGTACTTCAACTCTAATTATTTCAAATATAATGACACTTTTATGAACAAACTTATAGTGCCCCAATAGGTTTGCCCAATTCGGAACATCTACATCGAAAAATATTAAACATTTCTGAGCGGAAATCACTAAACTACTAAACTAAAACTAGAAGCGCGCGATAGTGGTCCACAATCGTGGTTTCGCGGAAAAAATCTGTAACTTTTTATTTAGTGAAAATTATAACTTGCCATTTTTACTGTAATGAGATAAGTTCTTTATCATATTTATGCTTTAAACAGAATAATAAATAGGAGTTTAACTGATCTATTTTAGAAAAAAAAAGTAAACAGAAAAAATTTAGGAATATGTAGGTATGTAAATTTCTGCGAAGTCATGAATATTTGCATACATACATATATATATATATATCTTATTTACACTAAATACTACATTAACATTTTATGTCAATATTTATAATACCAAATTACTGATCAGGAAGAAAAAATGGAAAAGAAATTTTGTATTATTGTAGTAAATCTTGGAAGCAGCTAACCTAAATTTAAATATCTCCATCTTGAAGTAGTAATTTTGCATTTTCATGTAATTTAAAAGCGTTCTTAGAAAGCAATTTTCTGAGATTTGAAATAAAAGAATCAGATGACAATAAAAGCATAGATATGAATAATATCTTCGTTTGCTATTAGACTGCTTATTTTTCGTGAATGATGCAACCTATACTTCTTATAATTTTTACTTTAGGGCTTCTTGGGCCTCTTCCAATAGCAGTCCTATAGGTACAGCTGCCTTTTCTATGATATCCTTGCCATGCATCAGAACCTTGTGAACAGTTGCTGACATGTGATACCAATTGTATTTTTGCACATAGGATTCAACGGTTTCGCGTGCGTATATGCTAAATTTGTCGACGAGGATTCTATTAAACCTTTCAATTAATGTTACATCAATTCCTGTTATATCTGCAGTGACTTGAGGTTATGAGAAGAATTTTCTAGCGGTGTTGCCGTCATTACTACTGCTCGCATGTTGCTTCACAAAATCTACCCGAATACCCAATCTATGGCTGAACTCCTCTTGAATTTTTTTTTTGTATTATCTCTAATTTGTTTTTCTTCTAAGGTAGCAGCTGCCCATTTTTGATATGGTAATCTGTAAAAAATATGTACAAGACATTCCATAAATTTTATACGCGCGTGTAATGTTGAAAGACTTAGCTGAAGACTTTGTTTCAGTGGAGGTTTTCAGCTAATTTTATCCAAATTCTTTATTTCACATATGTAACATCTTAATGCTGAAGATGTACCAGTTACAGCTTGTGCAACTTTCGGATCATACAATCAACATCGGATTTTACAATGCAGGTCATAGGTGATTTTAAATTGGTGTTGATCAATTGTAACATGCATAACATTCACCTGAAGAATTTGGTCGTCAATTGCTGTAACCTCGACAATTGTTATTTCGCGAGTCTCCTTTGCAAATTGGAATTTTATTGGTCGACAATGTTCTGTAGACGAATGTCTAGGTTTGCTCCAAAAAACACGCTTTTCTTCTCCTTTAAAAACCATTTGTAATGGTACCATACAGACCATAAAAAAATTGACATCTGTCATCACTATGCAAACACTGTTTATATTCACTTTGATCGGACGCACCATCACAGCTCCATTTACAAATCAGTGTTAAATAGGTTTCTGTAATTTCATGGACTTCTTCCAATTTACTTCTTAAAAGTCGTTTGGCTGTATGATCCAAAATAGTTTGCAGAGGTATGGTCGTACCTTTTTCTGTGATTGTTATCTCAGTTGGGTAACATAATTGTTTATTAACGAGATCCATACAATAGGAAGGAAACACATTACATCCAATGTCCTTATCCTCCCAAATTTTGGGTTAAAGTAAACATTTATACAAAATCTATGTACTTAAAATAATTAAGCTTAAACCATTTTTTTTACAGTTATAAGATTGAAAATTATGGAAATCTTGGTGATTTTAACAGATTTTATCTTCTTCATTGTCGTCTTACTAGCAACAAAGAATCATTGATAAATTGGGGAATTGGAAATACTACTAGGTATTTTCTGCAGAACATTATTGAGTACAGAAAATATAAGGCCGTATTACAAACTATTTCTTATTGGAAACAACAAATAATAGATGTGAAAAGGAAACTCCCTGTAGAAGCACAGATGCAATACCGCCGTTTGTATTCTGCCACATTTGTAAATGACGGCCTTCTGCCTAGCGAACTATTTTTTAAACCCACCGCAGTGTTGTATGTAGTCTCTTGTTTACACTACGCTGGATGCAAGTTCCAACAGTAACACTGAGCTTTAATGAAAATAATTTAGGTTTCCATTCAAGAATTATTATATTTGAACAATGTTTACAGCAAGTTATGAGTTTACATACAGCCTCTAAATTCTAAAACTGTGACATACACTCAAGACTTATGCAAAACTGTACCACAGTTCGGGCAAAATTAATCCCAATTTTGCACACCGATTCCACGCCGCGGCCTGGAAACACGGAGATAAAATCACAACAGCACTGGCCGAGTATAGTCGACCTCCGATGGACAGCCAACGGAACGAACTTCATTGAATGTTTTATCGCTGCAATTTACCGACGGCATACAATTGTCGCGCCCTCATTTTTCCCGTTTTATGAAATCGATGCTCTCGGCCCGCATAAATCATGTCCGAGTTTAATTTCTACGGGCCGCCCGTCATCCTTTCACCGTAGAAGTCGGTCCCAATATCTACCGCATCCCGTCCCAGTCCGAGTTGTACCCTCATATCTCTGCTATATCGTCATGCGGTCGTTCCTAAAACTGTTTCAGCAGCCGTCTCTCTTCGGCCTTTTCGATCGACGCACGGGGTTTTTGCATTTCATCCGCCGTGGCGGGTCTGAACAATTTATCTTCATTTGTCATATTATTACTTCCCAAATGATACTAATTAAAGTCTAGCGGAATTCTGTACCAATTTTATTCTCACAGGATCCGTATGTTATTCGCTTTAAATGGTTTTGTATATTAATTTATTCTACGAATGTTCTTGTTACAGATTTCAATACTTTTAGATTTGTTTTTCCCTGGTTCATCGAATAAAATTAAAATGTAACGTTTCTCGGTATAACAATATGACGTTTCAATCAATGAATATCATCCTCAGATCCTTTCTTGTAAGTGCAAGGTGGTCCATCGTAGCGGGTGATTTTAAAAACTTTATTATTCTAGAAACAGCAATATTTGACGTAAACACAGTATACCAGTAAAATGACAAAAAATGGACATTTCTATTTCCTAAAAATCATTCCTCCTCTTCTTTCTATAACTTCCTGAAGTCGATCGTTAAAATTCTGTATAACACACCGCAACATATTTAACGAAGTGTTGGCAATTTCTTGAATAATTGTTCTTTTCAGCCCCGGGATATCTCATGGTTTATCAATAAAAGGTTTGCTTTTCAGATAGCCCCACAAAAAAATAATCGCGCGCCGTTTATTCTGGGGACCTTGGAGCCCACTCACAATCAGTGTCCCCGTGTTTAGAAATAACGCGATCTGGAAATATTCGTTGCAAAGTCATTGATACCCTTTGCCATATTTGCAGCAGCCTCGTCTTGCTGGAACCATGTATTCTGGTTGTTTTGTGGAAACAAGCTCAATTGGTTTATCATGTCAGCATATCGTGTAGAATTGACTGTGACAGCATTTTCATTGTGATCCAAAAAAAAGTGCGTACCAATAATTCCCATAAAGGACATTGCACACCCTAATCTTACATTTGGACTGTAGAATGTTTTTGGTCAAGTCATTGATACCCTTTGCCATATTTGCAGCAGCCTCGTCTTGCTGGAACCATGTATTCTGGTTGTTTTGTGGAAACAAGCTCAATTGGTTTATCATGTCAGCATATCGTGTAGAATTGACTGTGACAGCATTTTCATTGTGATCCAAAAAAAGTGCGTACCAATAATTCCCATAAAGGACATTGCACACCCTAATCTTACATTTGGACTGTAGAATGTTTTTGGTCAAGTTCCTTTGGATTTTCCAAAGACCAATAACGGCTGCTTTGCTTATTTGTATAGCCTGATAAACTGAAATGCGTTTTATCAGAGATCCATAAATTGTAAACAACTATTTGTTGTTGTAACATCTTTTCATCGAAATGCAGGCGACGAGGGAGATCTATCGGCTTAAATGCTTGAACTACCTGGATCTTATGAGGGTGGAGGTCCTTTCGACTGGAACGTTTCGGACTGCGCTGTATAGCTACTCTATCTCGATCAATGTTGCCCAATGTTCTGATATTTCTGTTTGATCCTGGAGTGTTTAACATTATTCGCTGACCCTCTTTCTTCAAATTTACGAACCACTCTTTTATGGCGTGACCAGGAGTATTAAAGTTAATCCTAAATTCCGCTGTGGCTGCGACCACGGAGTAATTATTTATTTTTGTAATACGCCTTGATTACAAAAGAACGTTGATCACCAGACCACAGTTCCATGATTACTAAATGGCATAAAATGTCAAATCTTTGACAAATAAATCTGTAGCAACCGAAGATTAATTTCAAAATATCTCAATCTCCCACTACAATGTGTATAAACTGATGTGACACAAAGTCTATAAAATGTAAACTATAACATAAAAATTTCTCATCATAAAACAACCAGTCTCAAGGACAACACGCCTCCAGACACATTGTAGCCCCTTGGCCTTTTGTATTTAGTCTCCCATTTCTTTTACCCATTCAATAATACTAGCCATGTATGGTGGCTGCTATAATACCCTGCCAAGATCCTAATAACCTGTACTAATCCGCGCTGGTCTCTGGTTGATCAAAGTAATCCTCTGGGTTAATTTTTGGCTTGACAAAGTTGACTCTCTTCTTACGTCCAGAGCCTCGCATTCACATAGAATGTGGTATGCGCACGTAAAATCCAAAAGCGAATTAGATATTATGGATAATGAAACGGTAGATTGGTAAGAATATTTTTAAAAAAATTATGAAGGAATTAACGCCATCAGATGGTGAGTTAAGGATATATATATATGGCAGATTTATTAAACAAATAGATATAAGTTAGGTTTGTGAGAATTGGCTGCTGTTGCTTTTCTTTGCTTTCAGATATCAGCAGCGGATGGAGACTTTCGAGCTCCCTATGCGGCGGTGGTGAGGAATTGTTGGTCTAGATCTTGAAGAATGACGCTTTCTGGCACAAGGAGGACCAAGGTGCTAAGTGGAAACAGTGAAGCTTTTGAGACTGGCCGAGTTTATACTGCTTTCGAAATTATAAGGATCCGCGAAGAGGCGATGTGATCTCCCACTTAGGTTAAGAATAAGCATTTAATTTTTAAATTGTACGAAAGTGGACTAGTATTTCTCTCAGAGTAAAGTTTTTGTGGTTTCCATTGCTCACACACTGAGAGAAAGCTTAGCTTAAGTTAATCGATTCTTAGTTGACTAAATGCATGTTATTCAATGTTGAAATGCCCTTTTTTCATTTCTTGCAGTATAGGTGAATGCTGAGAGACTTACAAAGTCGCTCCACTGGCGCAATATTATCAATATTACAATTACTAGTTCCACAATAGTAATTAGGCAATAGTTCAGCAGAATAAGGACCACTGACATATTAGGAATAATGTGATAATTAGAGTAATTAGAGTAGGTAACCCCATATAGTATCTACAATTGGTATTTGGAGTTTTAATCCCACTTTTGCAGTAGTTCTTCAGGCTTCTTTTTTTTAATTGTCCTTTACTAAAAGTCTTACCACCCACCATGAATTTGCCTGATTCCAGCGTTCCTTGTGTTTTTCTTTTACTCAAATTCTTACCTGCTCTCGTGCTGCATTTTTAGACAAGTTCTGGGGGGTACACCTATAGGAAGCAGATGATTCCCTTCTTACTAACTCATCAGTTTTTTTCGTTTCCTTCGATTGTCGAATATTTGGGTGCCCAAAGCAAAGTAGCTTAATTGCAATCTGTCAGTTCTCCAACACATTCCTAAACTAGTCTGAATTGTATGTTAGGATACAGGATCGCCTGGCTGTCTATTGCAATGTAGATTCGCTCGATTTTCGTAAACCCTCTTATTGATTTCAGTTGCACAATGCAATATTGCGTATGTCTCTGCTTAAAAGATCGTTTACCTATCGTATTTTTCAACTAAAAGAGTGGTAATTGTATTTCTCACCCCGCTGTCGATTCCATTTCCAGTTGTAAACCAAATCAATTCTCCGAACCTATCTCTGTAGTTGGATTGATTCCATATCACCCGTTCCCCCTCCTCCCAATTATGAAAATATGTAGAAGAGAACATCCTTATACAAACATCCGAATCGAATCACCCTGTACAGTGATAGATCAATGGACACATTGCTGTAATGCTGTCGCATCAAATACTCCAGCGAGAGCTCGGTTTCGCAACCTTCACGTTAAGTGGATGACATGTCATGTTATTGACCGGAGGATCGCGGCACTATAATGTCAAGATTAGTGTCGCATTACGCTTCCTCGTATTGTGTACTATGCAGGCGCTACACAAGCGTGCGTATGTGATACATATTACATACATAGGATAACATAACATATAAACGTCATTATAACGTTGTGTGAAGCGCAGAACCTCAATAAGCCTTTCGTATATGAGCCCATTCATGGATCCATTAACATCTTCACTCTTTTTCTCCCCAAAAGTATATTATTTCTTAATGCAACGTGAGATGATGGAGGATATACGTTTACAGAGCGCTGTTCAGTAAATATTGACATGTACGCATTATAATTCTTTCAACGAGCAAAATAAGCCCGGACAGCTATCACTATTAAAGGAGTAGTTATAATTTTACTCAAGGCTACAATGTAACATGTTTCTGTATTAGATAAGTATCGTTTTCCTTGATTATAATGTTTCTAGCAAAATATGCTTCTCATTTCGACGTTTGACTAGACGTAAGGTCACCTAATTTTGGTTTTGTGATTAATAAACCAAAAAAATGATTGTGCTGAACCATAATAATAATAATAATAATAATAATAAAATAATAATAATAATAATAATCTTTATTGCCCAACAGATATAATATCCACTTATAGGACAACATATGAACAAAGAAAGTACAGTGCTAAGTAAACAAGAAGTTAAATAATAAACTAAAACCAAAAACCTCAAATGTATTAAAAAAAAATATATGAATTTGATTTAAGATTAAAAAAAAAAACGGGAAATGAAGAAGAGGAAGGAAACTAGCAATAAGGATTCAAATGGAATTAGGTGGAAGAAGGAAAGTGAAAGGGGTCCGAGTAAAATTTATTAGCGTTCCTGCACATATGTGTAATGGGAGCTTTAGCTAAAACATTTGTTCTTGCAGTTGGAATGAAGAAAGTGTCCGATGAACGTGTGCCGTGCGAAGGTACCGTTATTGATACCGACGATAGCAATTCTGAGGCGTCTATTCTATTGTTGAGTAGATTTATTAAAAATCTAGCGCTAGCAATCTCTCTACGTTCAGATAGACGTTGAAAATCGTGTTGTAAAAGTAACTCGTCATAATCTGCTCCTTGTGGTGGGTAGTTTCCAGAGGTTTTAAAGGTTAGATATTTCAAAAACCTTTTCTGCACTCTCTCAAGTTGAAGCTGCTGATATAGGTATACGGGATACCATATTATCGACGCGTACTCTAGCTTAGGCCTTACAAGTGAGTAATATAACGCTCTCAGTGTATCTGTATTTCCAAAAGCTTTGCAAGATCTAACTAAAAAGCCGTATGTCTGAGACGCAGATTTACAGACAGCAGAGATGTGCTCAGAAAACAGAAGCCGATGATCGAAGAGAACACCCAGGTCTTTAAATTGCGTATGGCGAGATATATAGGAATTATCCACAGTGTAAATATATGTAATAGGGTTTCTGATAGTTGTATAGGAAACAACGGCACATTTCCCTACATTCAGTTTGATATTATTTTCAGAGCACCATTTACAAATAACAAGCAGGTCACGTTGAAGAGCTTCGCAGTCTGCAATACATGTGATCTTTGAAAATATTTTAAGATCGTCCGCGTATGCCAGGACTTGACATTCTAGGGCTGACAGTAGGTCGATAACGTATACGTTAAATAGCAGCGGTCTAAGCTTGGATCCTTGACGGACTCCAGAAGAGGCAGTAAATACACTGGAGTGAAAGCCGTTGTAAGTAACGTAGCAAGTAAGGAGCAGTTCAGACGGCTAGCGAATGCCACCCCCTGTTTTTACATTGTATCCTTAATATGTATAAAAATAATACCATTACAGTAGCAGTAACACTACTGCACATAGATAAATGCCTAAAACTACAAACTATGCTAAGCATTCTGCGATGTAAATTAAAGAAAATTAAAAAAAAAGAAAAAGACAAGGAACAAAAAAAAATTGTAGGTATCACTGTCTTTCATACACATACTGCACAAGCGCGCGTTCGAATGATCCCACACCCAATATTTTAAGACTGGCTGGCAATGAATTGTATAAGGAGTAGATATTAAATGAAGAGGACCTTTCATAGAATGTAGTTCTGTGCAGCGGTGGCGCAATGAGACCCTTACTCCTAATATTAATATTATGTACGTCCGTGCGGAAGCGTATTTTATCTAAGAGATATGACGGTATTCTCATTGAGATAAACTTATGGTAAAGCTTTAAAGTCTGCACTTTACGACGGTTTTGCATTGTTCACCATTTCAATTCTACAAGCTCGTGTGAAATTCTATCATATTTTCTTATACCAAAGATAAATCTCATGCAAGCGTTCTGAAGTCGCTGCACTCTGCCCCTGTCAGCAGCATCCAAACAAGGGCTATACACTTGTGAAGCGTAGTGAAACGGAGAGAGTACAAAGACCTCGCACAACACAGTTTTTGCACGGACGCCCAAAATCACTCTAAGGGGATATAACATTTTTAATCTGCAGTACGCCGTGCGAAGTATACCAGAGATATGCATTTTAAAACGAAAGCTGTTGTCCTTGGGAGTAATTACCCAAGTTTCTAGCAGAATCAGACAGCTGCAAGTTGGAGTCGCTAATCTTTAATGTAAGTGCGGACTTGTTGCCTTCTACAGTTCTAGGCGCCCCAAAGAATAATACCACAGACTTCGAAGGATTAATTTTAAGCAAGTGATCAGACGCAAAGTCGGAAATCTGTGTTAAATCACGATTAATAAGATCGACTGCCCGATTAATATCTTTAGGATAAAAACTCTTATAAATTTGAGTGTCATCGGCGTACATATGAATACTGGAGTGACAAATCCGTGCGGGCAGTTGACTAGTATATATGCAAAATAAAATAGGGCCAAGAATAGACCCTAGAGGGACACCTTTGTTAAGTTCCAAGCTAGTGGAAACAACGTTTCCAAATGAGGCATTACTCGAGACACGCACACATTGAGATCGTCCCCTTAAGTACGATTCTAGCATGTCCACGGCGTCGTCACCGAAACCTATATAACGCAGAATGGACAATAATATCTGATGGTTAATGGTGTCGAAAGCTTTACTCAAATCAAGCAGAACCAAAGCAGTCAACTGTCCTCTATCACGAGCTTCAATAATATCATCTGTTACTTTTAATAAAGTAGTGACGCAACTATGATGGGGTCGGAAACCGGATTGACATGTAGGCAGTATGTTAAACTATTTAAGTGATCTAGAAGTTGTTCATTCAATATTTTTTCTAGTACTTTACTCAGGGTCGGCAATAAGCTAATGGGGCGTAGATCAGAAAAATCGTCAATTTTTTTCTTTTTGGGGATTGGAACCACAACAGAACGTTTCCATACATCAGGAAAGGTACTGGTTTCTATGCAACAGTTAAGTAAGTGTGTAACATAAGGTAACGGGTATGGCAGTAATAACTTTAACATGTGAACGGAGATCATATCATCGCCAACGGCATTACTTTTGATACTGTGGATAAGTTTTGATACGGTGTTTGCATCTACATTACGAAAAGAAAATACAGCACCAATACTGTTGTGAGTAGTCTCCATATAGCGTGCAACAGTTTGAGAGACATCACAATCAACAACAGGTACATTATTAACAAAAGCAGTATTAATTTGATCGGGATCAAGTAAATGGGAGGGAATTTCACATATCTTGTATTGTTTAAGGTTCAACCGATGAAACTCAGTCCACAGTCGCTTACGATTGTGAGATCGCCATAAGTATTGATAATATGCTTTTTTTTCGTTTTTAATTGCAACAGTAGTATAATTGCGTAATTGCTTGTAATAGTTCCAGTGAACTATGGTTTTAGTGCGCTTGTATTTACTCTTGGCTTTGTTTCTCAGCGTCTGTAGTAATTTAATGGTATCCGTGATCCATGCCTTTCTAGGGTGGGTTATTTTAATAGTTCTCACAGGTGCGTGAAGATCAAATAATTGTAGAATGCTACTATTAAAGAATTCCACCTTTTGGTGGACATTAAGGTTAAAGATAAAATAAATGATGATATTTTCATCTGACCACACCTGAAAATTGAAGTTGTATTCCCCAGCACAACGCAATAATGAACGTACATAGATAACTACATATAATGCTTCAAAGTTCAATGAATATCAGACAATTATACCAGTAAAATCCATTACGCGGAAATGATTTAACGAATTGTTTGTAGAATTTCTCCGTCCCGTCGCTTTTAATAAACAGACCCGCCTGCTCGTCCCCTATCTTTGTGTGCTATAATTAATATCAAACAAAACGAGCTGCACGCCGCATACACCAGAGAAATTAATTAAACTATTTCGATAGATTAAATTCTAGTTATGCGTACGATGTACAAACGAATGATTTATGTGTGCAAATATAGGCATGTATGTACATATGCATATGTATCTGCGAATTAGATGCATGTACATACGTAGTGCTGTACACGTCTGCATTTATATATTTGGGCGTAATTCGATCTGTCAAAGGCTGGATTTAATTGAAAAAGTTCGGAACGTGTTACTAGCAAAAATCTGGTGTTGTTAGTAGAGTAGGGTGGTCGCTTTTTTTTTGTTTGAATTTGCACGAACATTATTTTCGTAGTTTAATTTAATTAATTAAAAACCGCGAGATATAGGCGTCTGATTATAGTATAAGCGCTAAGCATGCACGCAGGCAGGTATTGTTGTCGCTTGTCTCACTAATCGAAGACCCCTTTCTGGTTTATCATTGTAGCGCCTGCGAGGGTAACACAATAGTACTTTTATGGATATTGGGTTAGTCCATAATTCTCCAATAGGTTACTAGATTTGATTAGAGCTAGAGTGGCCACACGGACCTGTTTTGCCTTGACCTTTTCACGTCTATTGTGATTCCATTTTTCTCAGAAGTTGTTTTCTAATTTTGCACTCTTAATTAGACTTATCATCATTCAGGGCGACTCCTTTTTGCAGCTGTTACCTGCGGACTCCTCCACCCTCATTGCTAGAAACTTTGTCCTCACCAGGCCATCGCATTGCCACAGCACGTGAACTGATGTTTTACCTCCTCTTCCTGGCAGAACCTACAAATAGCGTCATCATACCGGCCCTATGTTATACGTATGGCTGTTTAGTCTAGAGCAACCAGTCACCATACCTATTATAATTTTACAATCTTTTTGTCTTTATTCCGTAGATTTTTTGTAAATTCAGGCCTCTGTTCCTTTAGAAACTGTTTGTCTGTTTCCGTCCTGATGACTTTTGCCGCCACTCCCATTGGGTCATTATGTATCCAATCGGTGATTGACTTTTTACTTCCGATTTGGTAATGCCAAAGGAAAGGCCAGCTCCAACGAATGGCCTTGACAAACGTAGCTTGACCAGACCGTATTCCGTCTTATTTCCCTTAACGCTCGAGACTGGGAGTCCAGGCCACTGTTAATTCCCTTTGGGTCCCCACCTCAAGTCAACACGTGCGGATCTAATCGCTTTATGTGTTGACTGGCTCTTACAGAAAATAGAGGCGCTTTTACCTATCTTGGTCCATATTTCTATTTCTCTTACAGAATGGTGAATTGCAGCAACCTTAAGCTGGAATATCGTCCCGTCGTGTCATTACGTCGCGTGAAGCTTACCGAAAAGGTGTCTTTAGACTTATTACCATATATTTTAAGTCCTAAGCCATGGTCCGTTTCAGAACCATTGTCTGTATGTCAGTTCGGGTCCGTTCTTACTGAGTGCGTTTCTCCCATCCTTCTCATTTGATACCTTACACATTACATTATTTGTAATTGGTACAAGACCCACCAGTTTTAGAATCATCCAAACTAATACATTTGCGTGATGACAGCATGTCCAGCAATATGGATCGAAAACTGTAAACTTCACCTAAACCCCTCACCACAAACTGCACTAAACTGAACGTATGTACGTTTCGATAGCAAGGCTATCATCTAGCTATCATCGTAGCTTTGCTATCGAAACGTACATACGTCCAGTTAGTGCAGTTTGTGGTGAGGGGTTTAGGTGAAGTTTACAGCAATACCAGTACCACAGTTTGGAGTATTTTTGTTATGGATCGAAAAATTGAGTCGAGCAAATATGGATAGAGTTAACCAAATTATAATTTAAATGGCGACAAAATATATTTTGATATGAAAAAGCGCAATGGATATTAGAAAATTTAAAATGTTATTGCTCTACATTTACACTAATTATCTTGTCTAATTTTGAATTTCTTAAATTTTAAAACTCTTATGTATGTGTGTTTCCTTCTGTTAAAGATCTAATATAAATAATATAACCATTTCTTCTGTATTAAACATCCTTGGAGTCACATGTTTTATTTTTTTAATATCTGTGTCAACCAGTGACCTTTATAATTTTCGAAACTGTTAACCAAAACCAAATGACAGCCACCGTATTTTGCGATCTATCAAAAGCATTTGATTGTGTTCCCCATTCACTTCTACTTAACAAACTTGAAAGGTATGGCTTTAGGCGCAAAGTTGATGACTGGTTCCGTTCATATTTGACTGATCCTCGCCAATTTGTGGGGTTCCGAGTTGACAATGACAATGTTGATTCGACAGTGTGTGGTGTGCCGCAGGGCTCAGTGCTTGGACCGATGTTATTTTTAATATTTATTAATGACCTGGCACATGTAGCCCGCCAATCACACACGGTTCTCTTCGCCGACGATACATCCCTTATGTGGCACGCTTCAAATCATGATGACCTTGAGAGACTAATCAGCGCCGACATTTCCAGGATTTGTGAATGGTTTAATGCTAATGAAATTACTCTTAACACTAGCAAAACCAAATTGTTACTGTACAGACAACAAACCAACCTTAACATTGTTGTTAATAACAGTCTTTTATCCCCTACTACTGCTGTTAGATTTTTAGGTATTATTGTGGATACCGGCTTGGAGTGGGCCGAGCACATTCAGATGTTGTCGAAGGGCTTGTCATCAGCCTGTTATGCTGTAAGAATTATAAGGCTAAATCTTTGGGGAACATGCTGCGAGAGGGGTTTACTTTGCGCTATTTGAGTCGCGCATGAGATATTGTTTTTTTTGCTGGGGCTTCACCACTACAACGAATTTATTCGAAATATTTAAATTACAAAAACGAGCTGTGTGGCTGATTAAGTGGAGAGGACAACAGAGCCCATTGTCGCCCGTTGTTTGTTTTCCAAAAAAAATTGACTTTATACTCACTAATAATCTATGAGTCGGTGAGTATGGTGTAAAAATATAGAAGCGGATATACCTATAGAACCGACATTCATTCTTACAACACTCGTAACTGTAATAATATTAATCTCCCGAAAACTGGTACCTATCTCTGCAAAAATTATCTGTACTTCATGGGCTTCTCTTTTTTCAATAAATTACCTTCGTTTATACTAAGTTCTCCTAATTTAACTACATTTCGACGCAAATTGAAGATGATATTACTAAAACAACCTTTTTATTCATTCGACGAATTTAGTAATCATAAATTTTGACCTATTTCCTCATAGTGAGCGTGTTTATTGTTTTATTTGTGTTTAGAATATCTTTTTTTATATGTTTATGTCATGTCAGACAACATGCACTTGTTTATTGGCAATAAATCTATTTGTCTATCTATCTATCCATCACGTCACCGATTTCTATATACCAAATGACAGAGTAAGTCAGAAAATTCAGTAGACAATAGTTTAACACCGAGATGCACGGACCGTTAGGGAATGTTGTAGGTGACTCTAACGTACAACTTAAAATGTACTTGTTTTATTTTAAATTCCAAGTGTTTAATAGTATTGTGATGTATTATGGGAAAAATGATGGGTTTAATTTTTTTTTGTTAATTGAGCAAAATTAAATCGACCTGAAAAATTACCACAGGTATACAAAAATTAAACCCCAAGCAAATATAGGTAAACTCGGTTTTCTTCTTAATGATTATTTACTAGAAAATTATAAACGTTACAAAGTTAAAACTTTCTGGGGTTCAATGTAATATACGAAGCTACTTCAGAAAAAAAAATATAGCTAAATCTTTGCCAAGGTCGATTCACTGGGTTATGGTCTTTACGATTTTACTTACAAAATTAATAAAATAAAAAGTTCTTGTCAACTGTTAGTATTGACTGAATAAATTGTAAGGAGGCACACCTCTTTAATATCAACATTGTGTATTAAATTTGGATTCATACCAGTGATCTTTGCACTCACACTCACAACTCCACAAAACTACCACTAACTAACAGTCGCGAAATTATTATAAAGGGGGTCGAATCTGCTAAAACTAAGGAATTCAGAATTGGCGCCTACAATATTATAAATATGACTACACATGGATATAAGTATTACTGATTTTTTCCACAAAATATATATGATAATAAAATTATAAAAAAAAAAAAATGTTAATTGTGCAAATATGTAGATATGTTCAGGATTTGGATAAAATAATGTTTGCGTATGCCCTTCCACCACTAGCTATTCTACATATACCCACATATTATAAAATCTTTATTATGAAATACCTCACACCTTGCTTTTAGAAAGAATACTAATATTTTTTGAATTTTAATTTATTTGAGTCTACAAAATATATTGAAGGAGGAGTTGTTTATACAAGCAAATCCAATGTGGTTCAAAAATGTTGTTTATAGACAAATGTCCGAATACATGGTCAAATCACAAATACAAAAAAAAGATCTCTATTTTCATCCAAAGCCTACTCAAATTCCCACCTGTATATGTAGACATCCGCACCTGTACATGCCACCAACTGATCTCTGTCAACTACATATAATACAAGCATAATGGGCATTGTAATATTGTGGTTAAATGTTGCCATGACGATTGAGTGTTTGTGATTTGGGATCGCATCTAACTGCGTTTGTCGAACACTAGATGCGGCAGCAGGTTAAGTTGTCTAAAATTAGCTTGATAATTCAGTTTACCGTCTCTACAGGAATCTATATATGCAAGTATAGTAATTAACCCCTAATGAACGAACTAATTAGTATCGAGTTACATGGATGTGTAATATTTAGTCAAGAAATTATTAAATTTGTTAATTGATATACCTAATAATGATTTATTCCTTATTTTCTATTGCCAGTATTGCTTATATACTGCTTGGAAAGAAAGTAACGGATAAATATAGCAGGAATATGGCGATTTTAATAACATGACGTAATGCTACACCATTTTCATTTTGAGATTTCATTTGTTTTTACAGTTGTGACGTCATTGATTTGTTTTTATTGCTCTCGGTTGCCGATTTCAATTTTTAATATGTAAAGTTTGCCAAAAATAGCTTTGCGGTTCCAATATTTGAATAAAATGGAACTGAACTAATTACTCAGGCAAAAAATCAAAGATAAATTACAAAAATTAGCATAGAAATAACATTTTTTTTACTAGATGTTCGAAGTAACACTCTATACCGTCTGACTACATTCAAGTGATTAAATTCAGTTCTTACATCCTGAAGAGTTTCAGGTGAATTAATCTCATTCCATGGCAAATTCTTCGTTTCTTTCAAGATCTTTTAAATTATTGTCTCGATTTTTGTACACTTTGCTTTTTATCAGAGGCTCTGACCAGCCATTCAATAGTATCTTTTCTTCCTATTTATCTTCCTGGAAAAACATCGTTCAAATAGCGGTCCAAAGTAATTTTGCGTAATGAGCTAGAGTACCACTACGTGGTAACCAAACATTATTATTTTGATAGATTAGAATTATTTGCTTTGTGAAATGCTTTCTTCAATGAAATTATCTACAGAAAATTATGTACCCATAATTCAGTAAGTAATAATTCTTGCCCACCCATTAACTCGGAGAATGGTGCCGAAGGAATTTTAACAAGGAGAATTAAAGGACGAAGTATTGTCCTTTATAGTGACAGCCAAGCTGCCTTAAAGTCCTCAGCAGTTATGAGATCGCTTCAGACCTGGTACTTCAGTGTCACAATGCCTTCACTATTGATAATGACTTGATACTCAGATGGGTCACAAAGGTCATAAAGGTAATCTGGGAAACGAGGCTGCCGATAGGTTGGCGAGACGGGTTCGTGTTCTTCTTACATGGAATCGGAGCCTGTTCTTCCCATTTCTTCGGCTACCCTCAACACTCTAATAAATCAATGGACAACTACTCTACACGAGAATAGATGAGAATCCATAACTACCTGTTATCAGGCACGCAAAGCTATCCCCACGTCCAGGAGAGCAAGATACTGTCTGCAGCTCTCTCGCAGTAAACTACGTCAAATTGTAGAGCTATTGATTGGCCACTGCAAGCTTAATAAACACATGCACCGCATATGGACTGAGTGCAGGCCCGCTCTGCCGTGCATTTACCTAGGGAGGTGAGATGCGAGAGCACATCTTATGTGACTGTCCGGCGCTTGCCCAACTTAGAGGTTTCATCCTGGGGGAGTTCTGGCCCAGTATGGCCAGTTTTGGCGGCACCCCGCCAACTGCTCAAGTTCATTCTTCGCTTGGGTTGACTCAAGTAGGCTGCGGGTGAGTGACTCCGCCTAGGAAAGGTAGCACAATGGGCCCGGTTAGAGTGGCCTAAGTGCTGCGTCGCCAGCCACCCTGCCCAACCAACAATACAGAATACAGAGAACCTGAGAATGTCGTATACAAATTACCGTCATCCAATAACGGTTTTCCCAGGCCCAATATCCACAATTCTATCTGCTACCATGCTGCTTTATCAGAAAATAAAACGCGCTGGGAATACAATGAAGGCAATCACAAATTTCAGCATTTCCAGAATTTTTGTCCATGACCAAAGTCATCTTCTGCCTAACTCATGCACTAATTGCATAACTAATCAATATTAATCGATTGCACGATATTTTTATTAATGAAAGGATTTTCCAACGGAAATTTATTTTAGAGCTGGCAAACAACCTGTCATTGTTTATTTCAGGCAGTTCCTAAAGGAGCAGAGACCTGAATTCACGAGAGATCTACTGAATAAAGACAGGAAAACTGTCAAAATGATTGTAGGTCTGACTGGTCATTATAGACTGAATAGGTATAGGTACAACATAAGCCTGGCAGATGATACAACCTGCAAATACTGCCAAGGGGAGGAAGAAACATCAGTTCATGTACTGTGCCAATGTGAAAGCCTGGCGAGGACAAGGTTTGTAGTAATGGGGAGGAGGACCCCACAGCAAGTAGCTAGATAAAGAAGCCGCTCTCCAAGATGATAGGCCTAACTAAGAGGGTAAATTGGAAAGCGTCCTCTAGGGAAAAAGAGATCACAATAGATCTGAAAAGGTCGCGGTGAAACAGGTACATAGGCCACCCCAATCCTAATCTAATCTAATTTACTTCATGCATCAGTGGCTAAAGTTTGTTATATATACAACAGTTAGATTAATTCTGAGAATTTAAAAAAAAATAATATTTGAACTCAAGGGTATTTTTTCCCCATTCTTTTTTTTAAATGTTACTTGTTGAAAATGCTATATACTTAGTTGCTATTGGAATAAAAGAAATAATACCAAAGCCAAATAAATAACAAAAATGTAGTAATTAAAAAAAAATGACTTCATAACTTTAAAAACAAATGTAGTAACAAGATAAAAGTGGCAAGGCATAAAGTCATATAAACGTCACAGCTCTGAGAATTCTTTTTGCAGAAAATTAATATCAATAAAGTTAAGGAATTTATTCCTTATTTCTCCGTTGAATATACTTAGGTTTAGAAGGTAAATTATCATCATCCAATATTCGTTTTTATCAACATTAATCTAATCTTCCATAACTCTTCCTGTATATTACGAAATTTTATTGAATGAGTGTTTTCTTTGCTTAGAAAAAACCCGCAGCCCATTTCATTCAGTGCTTGATTTTAATTACCATGAAATCCTTCACGCAACTAGTATAACATATATTTTGCGTTTGCAACACTTCAAGTTGGCACAACAAAATAATATCATTTGCCTCTAAAGTACCGTAGGCTAAATAAAACTACAAAACATGGAATGAAATGCAAGCCAAAGGAGTAACTTAGCTTATTAATAGCTAGGAAAGAGGTGGACCATTTTAGATCCTGCAAAACTGTACTGGAAATTATTGCTAAGTGTCTCTCTAAACTCTAAACTATCACTTAACTCTAAAATCGCCTCAGCAAATTGCAGGTTAAACTTCTTAGGGAATTCCGGAATTCGCTTGAATTATATTAGGAATCTAAAAAAAGGTTCTTTATCTCCATGCTGGACGTCCAATTTTAAATATAGTCAACCTCGATTCAGTACGAGTAGGAAAGAAAAAAACGTTTATTAGAAGGTACACACAGCAGATGTATCTCTCAGCAGATCTAATGGGATGAATAACGTCCGCATGATTTCGAAGCAATCTACGCTATATCCGCGGGTCAAGTTAAATATTTACGGTAAAATGAATCATGGCGTTTTTACATCTCGCGGATTGCTGGGGCATTAAAATGAAATGAAAATAAACGGCGGAAAGGAAGACAGACAGAGCTTTTAATGCGCATTGCAAAGAATTAAACTGGTGTCGGCTAGTTTGGTGGTCGTGTATGCTACTTTAAATACCTGGTTGACAGAAAGTTTAGATATATTCTTCCAGCGCTGAGGTGTCAAAACAAATATTGTGTGCTGAAATTAGGAATACTTCTGAATATTTTGTTACAAATAAATTTTGTATATGACAAGTACCGATTTTTTTTTTTAATACCACTATTTTTTTCTTATTAGGTGAAAGTGCTTCCTAAAAACTATTTACAGAGTATATTTGTTTGCATATCTCTAAATACTTGAATGAATAGTGCCAGATTAAGTTATGAATTTTCGTTTTGTGAGGTCTATTTGTAGGTTATTTTGCAATGGACTGAGTTGATGGTGCTATTGAATCAATACAATATATACCTGCATTTCAGTGAAGACTATGGTTAGATCAATATATCGACAATAAATGAATCCGCGATTGGATAATGGAACCCAATTTTAATGAATTGAACCCAATGGCAGCTTTTGGTTTTTGATATATAAATTAGCAACAGACTAAACACAAAGGTACAACACGCCTTACCGAGTATAGAAAATAGTGGGCTGGTAACTTTTTCTCACAACTTTACTAGATTAATTTCATTCGTGAGTGGGTGTGCAAGGATTTAAGGCAACTAGTATAGTTACAACTTTAGGGAAGTTAAGTTCAAAATAATGACTTCTCTCCATATTTAAGATCTTGCCAGTTTGCTATTTTACCCATTAAATTTTTATATTGTTAAATTATAAAAAGAAATAGAACGATTTACATGTTGTGAATATATTTTAGTTGCAAACGTTCTGTTTTTAATTGCTGCATAAATTAAGTGTCTGCAAACGCCGTTTGGATTTTTTAATACTTTATAACTGTTTTCCACATAAAACGGCTTTCGCAATCACGAAATAAATTCCTGAAAGAACATCTGTGTAAGTTCCGAATGTCGACAAGTGAAAATGATGCTAAAAATACGAAATTGCATACTTTCCATTCCTAACCAGTTCAAAACATCCATACATTTTAGCTTAGTTGAAGTGCACAGCTGTTTTGCTTTGGAATAATGCTCTTAATGTAGAAGAGTATAGCGGGATAAGACGAGTTGAATCTGTCAGAGAGCCAAATTGAGTAATAATACCACAACAATAAAGGAAATATAAAAAGCTACAACTTAGAGATTAAATAAATATTTATTCGGACTATATTGTAAGGATCAAAGTATATAACGCGGCTCTTTTATAATGTAAATCTACATATTTTCTTTATTCTTATACAGATATGCAACAAAGATATGCTTAGAAATCAGAAGTTACTACTAGTAATGTAGCGGACCCTTGCTAACAGAATAATCGCGTGAACAGTAAGGAAAGTTGATTTTTATTCATTTGAATGCAATAAATATTATGTTGTACATGTTGCCGATGACATGATGAAATTGATGATATTTATTTTTCTATTTCCGCAGAAACAAACGCTGTGTGATAAGAAAACTAACATTTACAATTTATCGACTGATTGTTGACTCAACAAATATACAACTTCAAATACTGCACGATTTCAAAACCAAAAGATATGAAAATATTAAGTTTTAAAAGTCTCTACAGACAGAGCCTTCTTGAACATATTCAACCCGCTTCAATCGATGTGCGTCAGCATGGCTATATCGGCTGACATATCTAATTTAATGTAAACTACAAGTCTCGCTCAAACGATGACACTAACGAGAGAAGGATAGAGATGCTGTTAGTTTAAGAAAGGAAAATGAATAGACTAACGTTACTTGCAATAAAGCTGGGTAACAGAACAAATAAAGGCTCTTGGAAGAACTATCTGGAGAGTATATAATAAGGCTATTAGAAAAAGTCAGCAATGAGTGGCAGTTTTTTTCAATTTTCAACAAAAAAAAATAAAAGTAAGAACAAGTATTTTCAAATCTTTGTTTTAAAATGTCACTTTTTTCACAACGTTTTTTTCTTTTTTTCATTTATATAACGCTGTTTTTCAGGCATTTTGGCTATGCCAATTTGAGAAATTGTCAATGCTATACAGAATGTCGGTACAAGCAGAAGTAAAACCCACTATAAAAATAATTGATAAAAAAACTTTATTTCTTTTCAAACAGAAGACTTTTCTTGTCAGACCTTCGTTTTCAATGCGACTGGTATCTAACACCATAGTTTTTGTAAATTCCTTGTGTAGTCATTATTAAAACGTCTGTGTAAGGAAATTTAAAGCGTACGCATCGAGTTTAATAAACAAATTTATGAATACACAGACATAAATACTTCCCTACTATTCCCAAAAACAAAAGTATTAAATGTTACTAATAATATTTAACAATAAAGTTATATCGTAACCTTAGCCAAGAAACTATTTCATTTGCTGTTGATTTACTTGCATTTACTTGTATATACTTTAGTAACGTAATTAAAAAAAAATAATTTAGTAACTTTTAAAGAAGTAGTCCAGTTAAATGTTAAATGTCAAGAAAATTAAAACTACATATTCGACATTTTTTTTTCTGAACTATATAGATCACTGTAACGCTTTAATATAAAATTGTAGATGTCAATATATTTTTTATAGTATTGAAAGGCGAATACCGAATTTATCGAGTAACTGGATACTTAATAATACATCTTGTAGGTCTCTTAACGTTTCGCTTCCTGGCAGAACGGTTTTATAATAGCTTACTTTGTACTTTCGAAGGTATACTAGTAAGAAGTAGCAAGAAACTATTCGAGGTTTCATCAGACAGCGCTCACAGCAGCAAGAATATTCGCTTGTTAAAGGCATACGTTAAGCGTTCTTGCTAATTAAATCTTCATCACAAGGGCTAATGGGCGCAGGAACGTGCATGCGTTTAACTACAAGATAAGTAGTTGTGTAGTATTACAAATTTGGATTACCTCCGTTGTTAGGAAGATTATGAAATCTTAATTAATTTCCTTTTTTATGTTTTGCAGCTTTACATTTTGAACTGATACAAAATTTTAATTATTTACCGAGTATTTAAAGAATATAGATCTCCATAGTTTAGCATTTGTCTCCCGCGTATGGTAAAGGATATGTAACTGAAATACGTTCTTAATTATTGCATACTTAAATTATTCTTGAGTAATTGCAACCGTTTGACATACAATAGCGTATTAGAATAGATATATGGTGGCCCTAAAAGCTTAAGGTAAGTTAGTTCCTGAGGAAATTAGATTCATTACTTCGAATCTAAGAAACACCATGGCGTTTAATAACTGAATGCGGCAGGTATCTGGATTTTTTTTAAATAATCAAAATTGCGCTTCTTTTTGAATTTCTTAAGCGTTAACAGTATACTTTTGTCCAATCAACACCGGTTTCTCGGTAAAAGGTTTATCAGTACTGTCTTGGTCGCTGTAACGCAAGAAATAATAATAACGAATATTAATAATAATAAAAGGCGACAGGTGTGTCCTTTTCTACTCTCTGTCGCACACCATAGGCGTCGCCCTATCTAGAGCGTGTAAATCGGGTTGTGAAAAGTTCGGGCGGACTACACGGCGCACGGAGAAACGGATTAAAAGGGAAATAATAGATGGGTGAAGGGGTAGCGGGGATGGCACGATAATAGGCGTATCGTTATTAATAATTAAAAGTAGGAAAAGAGGAGAAAATTCGCACAAAAATTAGATCGTAGTAGGCGGTGAGAAGCGAACGCCGCTGCAGACCGAGAAATGTCATCGAAGCGGATTTCGATGGATTTGGAACGTCAAAGTTGGGCTATTTCGTACGATCGCTGCTACGCTATGGTTGCACTTGAAAGTGGGCTCGATGTCGACAACAGTTCTTACATGTTTCCTCTTACGGTTCGAACCCTAAAATAAGGTCGAAACGCGATATTTTTCTCAAAATGAGTCGATTTATAGTGGTGTGTTTTTCACTACAAGATCATAACGACGGTACAAATAATCGTCACATAGGAGCATAGATGGCGCCACATATATCATTATTATTATTATAATATAAAATCGATTTCGACCGTAGGGTCGTTTGTTAATGCGAAAGGTAAGTTTAGAAAATCCGGACGGGGTTACGGAACATATTTTAAAAGCGTTAAGGTGTTTTCACGATTCAATTTTCTAGAAAAACCACGAAAACACTTCGTTACGATTGTAGAAATAAACACTAGCGCTACTAGATGGCGACAAGATAGATAAAATAAATTTCAACTTAAAACGGGCTTTTTCAAAGCCAAGCTGCATTTGAATTACATTAATTGGTAGTTGTGAATAATTTGTATTTTAATATTTATTATATTCGGAAACATTTTAAAATATAAACTGTTAGAATGTTATGTTATTTTTTTTACTGTTTGTATTATGCGCATGCCCAAACGGCACGTTAAAAGTAGGAAAAGAGGACAAAATTCGCCGAAAATTAGATCGTAGTAGGCGTCGGGAAACGAACGCCGCTGTAGACACAACTTTTACAAAACACGGTAAAGAAGAAATCTTTCATATTACAGTTTACTACATATTACAGGTTTCTGTAATATGCACTAAATATAACATGACACAATATTTTCATTAGGTGTCAAAAAAAAAAAATAGAGATGGCGGTACATATGACATTCGATAAAGTCACTAGATATACATATAAAGTACCGCAATTGGCCGCCACATTGTGTCCAGATTAGGCGCTCAACTTAAAACGGGCTTTTTTAAAGCTAAGCTGCACTTAAATAACATTAATTGGTAGTTGTGAATAATTTGGATCATAATAAATGGAAACATTTTAAAAATATAAACAAATTCTGATTCGATTGCGTTTGTACTCAATTCTTATACAATGGACACATGTACATGCGCGTAAACATACAAAAATTGTAAAGATATCACAGTAAAATCTATAGATGGCGATGTCTATTTTAGAAACATATTATCATTTTATTGAAGATAACATATTTCACGTTCTACTACTTTAGGGAATTCAAAAACGCAATAAAATATAAATAAATTACATCTATTAATTGTATTTGCATCGAATTCTTACACAACGGAACGCATGTACATGCGCAATATGTGACACAGGTTGTTCAATCAATAGTGAAATTAGTATAATATTTAAGTTCCTAAGACGGCGTCAGACGGCGTTGACTATTATGACAAAGCGAATAGCGTCTATTTTAGTCACGCTACAGCGTTTCTACCTAATAACATCGTTATTATTAGTGGTTAACTAAATAATACATTACAATTTGTAGGAAAATATCATTTTGATATATGTAAGTGTGTTTGTTCAATTCAATTAAATGATATATTCATGTGTGTTTCTATTTCGCAATGTGATGTTTAAATTAGAATAATGCCGAGGAGAGGAAAATCGAAATTAACCTCCAAAAAGGGTCGTCGTACGATGAAGAGTTAGTTCTAGGCAAACAACACCATCCGCAAATAGAGCAGCCATACCAGGTAAATAAATACTTTTTTTAGTTAAATTTAAAATTTCGATATTTTCTCGATAAGTTAATATACAAAAACTCTAAAGCAAAATATATTATAGAGAAATTTAGATGTAGTAGGGTGTACGTTACATATTTATATAAATAAAAATTATATGTTTGTCTATATTATTCGATTCAAGTGCTATATAATATACTGTAGGTGAAATCTCAATACGATTATTCGATATCGCACAAAACATATACAAAAAGAGGACAATATAAATAGAGCAATAACGAAAAGAACAGCATCAAGTACCATATCCATACCATGTCACCTTAAAAGAACTATACACTGCATTCTTTAGCGTAATCTTTTTATCTTATCGGTTGATCATATATGCACCTGACATCCATTATACGTAATCATATGTCCAATACTATATTACTCTACCATATATAATGGTTGATAAAAAATACATATTACGATTTGTAATACTATAATATCAACATTATTTACAATATTTGAAAAAGATTGATGAAATAATAATTAACAAAAAAATGTCAACCTATCAGTTATGTATTCTATCCTCCTGTATAGCATTTGTATGTCATCGAATAACCAAATTTCTATTTCAAATGCAATATATAAAGTAATATAAGTAATAGCATTGCATCCTGTAGTTTATAAAACATATATACTCTAATTGTCAAAACTTAAATACTATATCTATTGTCAACTCCATCCGTGGAACCTGTATATTTGTTTACATTATTATATCAGCATTATTTGCAATTAGATATTACAAAAAGCAGCCATTTAGTTTGAGTATTTATGCTTTACGCTTTGTGATTCTCTGGAAATTTAATGGTTATTACAATTTAATAGATGAGTTATATACAGGGTATCCCACATAAGTGGTTCATTAAAAGTTCGTGATGTTCTACTATTTACTTATATTTGAGATTTTGGCACCATTATCTGTTCGATTGCAACTATAAATGTGAAATACTTCAACCAAAATATCACTTCCGGTTGACCGGAAATGGGCGTCAACTTTGTTATTTTAAATAGAATGATATAATTTTTTATTCATTTTTGGATTCTGCCGCCATAAATACATCAATCTTTATCAGCTATTCCTATAGCTACATGTTGCCGTTTTCGAGTAATTTAAGATTTTCTTTTTTTTTAGTAATAATCATTGCCTCATTCTGAAATTAATATCTCGGTTAATACTGCAAGTACGGACTCCAAATTTGCTATGTTATGAATGTAGATATAACTCTAAGAAATAGTACGCACACTTCGCATTCTAATATACAGAGTGTTCAAAACTGAGAAACAAAGTGACATATTTTCCAATGCAAAAAACTCAATTTTATTAAATAGAACAGCCTGTATTTTAATTCGAAATCGGGACGCAGCCTAAATCGCCCCGTTACGGATTACGATGGCGCTGCATTTAAAGTACATATGTTAAAATTTTTTGCTTTGTATCTGATTCCATTGTACGATCAACTTAAAAAAAAATATGACATAGAGAAAATAAGCCCTTAGGAAACGTAAGGAGAGATACATCTCCTTTATAATCTATCAGCGATTGCACGTGCGCAGATTCTAAGAATTTTAATACATTAATCCGCAGAATCTGCGAAGTAAAATTCTGCGAATATATAAATCTCTAGCCGAAAGGATTGGCGGCGTGTTTGTCGCATATAATATCAAGGGGATTAGCTCTCGAAAGTATTGTCGGCATATATGTATACTTTTCTTTTGTTGTTTATTTTGGCCATCGATTATTCCCGCGTGTTTAAATGACATAATTTACAAATACTCAAAATGTATTCGTGTATAATTATTTGAAGAAATAAATTTACTAGAGCCATTACTTTGATTACAAATATAGGTTTAGTTTTGTAAGAATTTTTTTAATGTTGCTGTATAAAATAATTTTAGGACCAAACAAATATTAAACGTGATCTGACGTGATTAAACGTAAGTGGAATTTTCCGTTGCACAAACGCGTAAAAATATAAGATAAGCGAAGAGTCGGTGCGATACGAATGAAAGTGGTTTAACTGCGCACGCAGCGAAGAGGTAGAGCATTCATAAATGAATTGTCAATTGGCAAAATTATTATGAAATGAATATTAAAGGAGTCAAAGCAAGTAACAGTTCAGTAAATAAAATAAAAACCAAAACACACATATTGGCTCAATGGATTAATATTCGTTTTATAATGAAATTAAAACATATTTTTATGTTAAAGCGAAGCTACACACGGAATATTTGCTTTTATTTATATCGTCAAATGCCTATTAACTTTCTCATAGCACATATTATATCTTATTTTAATGCATGAAATCTACAGCGTCTTCGTTTTATTACACTACGCGTGGAGAATGTATGTATCTATCGCTTTTATTAATAGTGTATATTAAAATAAAAACATAATTAGTGCATAAGAATGCGGTAAGTCGAAAACGTTCTAAAATATTGTCACAATAACAGCGGGAAATTCAATTTTTTAAAACTTGGAATTATTGGAATTCAATAGGGCATAACTTAAAAATATTTTGACTATATAGACTGTCCAACCGAAGACTTGTGTTTGATTACAGTTCTATTTTGATTTTAGGAAAAAGACTTTCTATATATTATTCCATTTTTAAATTTTACGTAGAAAAATAAAATATCAGATATAATATCGGGGATTTTTACGCGATTTTTTGGGTCACTATTTGCGAATATAGAATCAAAAACAAGATGGCGCGATTAAAACGGAAGAAGAGTATTAAAAAAAATGGCATTTTGCAACAGATATTTGTGGGTGTTTGGATCGTTGCATTTGATGCTGATAATATTTTTTGGAAAAATAAAATGGCGAATAAAGTGGGAAGAAAATTCAAATATAGGGCAAACGCCAACTATTTTTTTAAAGCTGTAATAAAGGGAAAGGGAATGGGAAAGGGAATGGGAAAGGAATGGGAAAGGGAATGGAAAGGAATTGGAAAGGGAATGGGAAGGGAATGGAATGGGAAAGGAATGGGAAAGGGAATGGGAAAGGGAATGGGAAAGGAATGGAGGAATGGAAAGGGAATGGGGAAAGGAATGGGAAAGGGAATGGGAAAGGGAATGGGAAAGGGAATGGGAAAGGGAATGGGAAAGGGAATGGGAAAGGAATGGGAATGGAAGGGAATGGGAAAGGGAATGGGAATGGGAAAGGGAATGGGAAAGGAATGGAAAGGGAATGGGAATGGGAAAGGAATTGGAAAGGGAATGGGAACGGAATGGGAAGGGAATGGAAGGGAAAGAATGGGAAAGGGAAAGGAAAGGGAATGGAAAAATGGAAAGGGAATGGGAAAGGAATGGGAAAGGGAATGGGAAAGGAATGGGAATGGAAAGGAATGGAAAGGGAATGGGAAAGGGAAAGGGAAAGGGAATGGGAAAGGGAATGGGAATGGGAATGGGAATGGGAAAGGGAATGGCAAAGGGAATGGGAATGGGAATGGGAAAGGGAATGGCAATGGGAAAGGGAATGGGAAAGGGAATGGGAAAGGGAATGGGAAATGAGAATGGGAAAGGGAATGGGAATGGGAAAGGGAAAGGGAATGGGAAAGGGAATGGGAAAGGGAAAGGGAATATTTATATAATTAGCCCTAAGTAAAGATAATCTCATATTCGGTGTCTTCAAGAATCACGTGTATATAATACGTACAACAAAAACTTTTCTACAAAAGTTGTGCAGAATTCAATGCTGCATAACCTAAAAATATTTTCAACTATACAGGGTGTTCCAAAAGTAAAAACAAAAGTAAACTACTTAAAACGTACTGCACATTATAAAAGATGATTTTCAAGTAAATGGACCGACTTCAAAAAACCACCTTCCTCAAGTACCACCTTCCTCTACTCCTAGATGCGCAGCATCTAGTTAATAACTAAAAATTTTGTCGCTCGCATTAATTGTAATCTGTCTAAGGCATTTAACCTGGTAGATCGGTACATTCTCTTGGATAAACTTGCATGCCATGGTGGCATATAGGACAATGAAGGTAATATAAAGAGCTGGGAAATGTTGGTAACTTTGGATCTGACTGACCTTATCAATTATCTATCGAGTGCCCCGCAGGGCTCTACATTGTGTCCATTGTTATTCTTTATTTTTATAAACAATTTACCAATTAATATTGCTGGATACGTAACATTGTATTTCGACGCCACAGAGCAATTGCTTTGATATTCTTCATAGTTTAATTAATTGGTTTAATAGCAACAAACTACTTCTAAATGTCGAGAAATCGAATATAGTTTTCTTTAACGCTGAGGAGCAATTAGGAAATATTGGTCACCGCTGAATTGATTCTAGTTTTGAACAAATTTGAACGGGATAAGCATAAGGGTTTTGTTATTTCAAAATTGGAAAAAAAATTACTTTATGTTTCAGTTAAAATCAGAAAAACATAGTAATATTTAGATTTTAACAAATATATAATAATAATAATAATATTAACGTATATTTATCCAAACGACCAAGAGTACAAGAAAATACAGAACAAGTACATGTGGTATAGGATAAGTCAAAGAGTCTAAGCCAAAAAATGATAATACAAAATAACAATTAATACTAGAGGTTTAAGCATTACACAATAAAAGTGTTATGAAAATTAGGATGACTCAAAATACTCATTCAAGAAATAATAGCACTTACTAACTAAAAAATCTTTTAGTGCATTTTTTAAAGAATTAATATTATTGAGTAACTTAATTTCAGGTTTTAATGAATTATATAATTTAATACCAATATAAAGAGGATTGCTTTCGTAAGTAACAAGTTTATGTTTTGGAATAATAAAATCATCAGCATTACGTGTAAAGTAGTTATGAAAATCCTTATTTTTTTCAGATTAGATTCGATGTTTTTAATAAGTATTAGTATTTCATAAATAAATAAGGTCAGTAAGGGCATAATACCTAAACTTTTAAACAAAGTGCGACATGACTGACCACGTGGCACTCTCGACATTATGCGAATAGCTCTCTTTCGTAAGCGGAAAACGCGAATACTTTGGGAATAGGCCCCTCAGATTATAAGACCTATAGTATAAGTATAAGATATATAGGTACTTTGCTTATGTTAATTACGGTTTGCTGTTTTGACTTCCGAGAGTATTTTAAAATATCTTTTTTTGCTTTTTGCAATAACGGACTCTACGTACTGTCAATGACTTACATTTAATTGGATCGCGCAGCAGTTATTTCCTACTGTCAAATTCATCATTCATTCGGCTTATACAAATATTAAAGTAGCGCCAAATTTATAATAGCGCCATAGAGTACATATTTCTCAAGCAGTAGTCACTACTCTTTGAAAATACGAAGTCAGTGATATATTTGGCCCTATTTTCGTATTTGTATAAAGCCGAATTAGTAACCCCTTGTAATAAATTTTATATCTATATGTACTTCTTTGTTCGATATCTTGGGTACCCGGATAAATACTAAATAGGTACTAAAAAGTAGAAAGTGCAAGTGACAAAAACAATTAAAAAGTGGTGTCTGAATTTTTGATTAGCAAGAACAGCATAAACGGTGTAGATTATTTGCCTGTATTTTAAATATAACACTTGCTCATTTATTTACTGCTACTTAATCCGTACCTGTATACTAATGTAGACAAATAGATGTGAACGAACACTGCCAATAAGGATAAGTTAATGCAATCGGCCGTTAGGCATAGATTTGACTGATTTTCTTTTTCTAATGGTATTTTATTATCCTGAAATTCAGACAATTTCAACTTCGTTATGTTTATATTGTTCGATTAAATAATTGTTAACAAAAAACAAAACAGAAAAAGGAATCTTTTTCATTTTCATTTTCATTTTTTTGGTCTTGCAATATGTTGCAGAGTTGTCAATAATAAATATCAGTTAGAAGAAGAATAGAAAATCGATGTCGGACGTCTAAGATCGTAACAAAAATTACAGCACATGGATAACTGCTACAACATACTACGAAGCCAAACAAATACAACACATAGCTCATCGAAAAATATTCTTGCTTCCTTTTCTTTTTGACAGTTATCTAGTTGAAAACTACAAACATTTGAAAGTCGAAACATCCTCTAAAATTCAATATAATATGCAGAGCTCTTTTAGAAAAAAAGGAATTTCTCAAATGATAACTAAGATTATCCTTAAAATATGTTATTAGAACATAAATAGGTACACTTGGTTTTCCATTAAATGCCCACCCACATGTCCTTTTCCTGTTATTCTTTTATATGTGAGTTTGAGCTGAATACTTAGCTTTAGTCTGCGGAAAATAGTATTGATATTTAGTCGTTGTAAGAGGAAAATATAATTTTGTCTACCTAGATTGAACATTAATTTAATGTTTGACTATTTCTGCCTTATCTAACCATTGACATTGGATGCCGATAATAATTATTGTTGTAACGAATGATGCAAAATCGTTAATCTACCACCTTCTCTTGTTGTCCAGTTTGTGCTATTCGTTCGCACGCAAAAATCTTAAATACTATACACCTTAAACTTACAAGTATTTTGGAACTCTCTGCCCTCATATCCAGCTTCTGCGATGGCTAGCAAAAGTAGTGACACAAAATACGCCAGTACCCAGTTGTAGCTGCCAGCAGCCTTCCACCGTCCAAAATCTTGTTCACAATAAAACAAATTCGCAAAGTTTCTGATGGCCATCGCTGGCAAAGTTTAACCCATCACTGGCACGTTCTGCACTCCACGATACGAGCGATAGGCACAAAGTACGGCGCAAAGGTAAGCCTCCCGTTCGGTGAACATCTGCGGAAATGCTAATTGCTAACTACCGACTCAATGTCTCGATAGTGTACCGAAAATTCGTGGAATACACCATCGCAGTGACAACACCATAAAGTTCGTGCGACTAAAATACATCATCGCGCGTTGCGGTCGAAATACTGGCGCACATGTGCGACTTAAAGACTCGACACGGGACTACATTAAAAGTGAACTAACCCTACGCACGACGCGGGCATTAGAAAACGCATATAGCGATTCCGACGAACGCTGTCCGATTCTTCTTTCTCCCGGTCCCTTCTTCGGTTCGTGTGTTGTTCGTTTTTTCTTTACTTACGCTAAATGCCTTTATTTATAGATACGTTACCGCCCCGCTCGTGCATCTTGAGTCTCGCGCGGTCTGCAGTTCATATTTCAACCGGGGTCCCGTATATTCGGCTGTTTGTTTGGACGAACGATATGGGGATTCTGTTTCCGTTAAGGATTGTTCTTGGGCGAATTTGACCTGATTTTGTTGCAACCTTGACCAAAACAATACGACTCTTTGGAAAGTATTGTAACTCTATTAGGATAACAAAAATGGGAATATTTATTAATTATTAGGCTACAAATCAAACTTGTCTAAGAACATCTGCTTAGAATTAAACGTGCCATTTTTTTTGTTTGTAGGAGCCGTCTGTCATGAATTGTAGTTGAATATAGGATTTCACGACCGTAATCCGTATTTTTAGTTATTACCAAATTAAGAATTACTTCTTGTTAATGCTCTTAGAATAATTTGTTTCTGATTTATTTTCATATGTATACTTTTAGTGTCTCAATTCTTTGTGAATTATTTTTTCTTTTCTTCTTTTGACTTATCCGATTATTATCATGGATTAATAAACATTACTTACTTACTTAATCCATAGTAAATATGTCTTTCAAATGTTGTCGCCTTGTTGGTGATTATACTGTCAGCAATTCTTCAAAAGTTTCCTAAAGACTGATGATGTTGTTTCTTGCTCCTTGTTAAATACCCCATTTCTATTCCATTTCACTCATTTTGCATCAATTTTTGCGATTGAAGGTCTTAGAGTTCTTCATTGTCTCGATGGATTTACGTATTATGCTCGAGTCATAGTGACTAGTCCTGACCATGAGACCGATTGTTAGCACATGCGGTTCTCCTATGTGCGATTTATTATGAGTTAAGTAAATTGCAAAACAGCTTGCACAATAGTGTAGAAACACCAAGAGCTACGTGAAAGCACAGCAACTCAGAGTAATCAAGAAAGATGTACTAGTATCCTTCTACATCAAATCATTAGTCACCGTTAGGAAATAACTTACAACAAAAGGCTGGTCTAGCAAAACACTGCTTAGCCTGGACGTACTTCTTATGGAAAGGAGAATTTTATGAACAAAACAGCGTCGCTGCATTGAGATTTCCTCTGTTACCTGTCACTGCCAACATCTTTATGGAAGCTTTAGAACAAGAAGCTACCGCTTCCAGTAAGACGAAATCAAAAGGTTAGTATAGATACTTTGAAGATATGTTCATATGTATATGGCTCCATGGACAATAAACACTTAAAGAATTTCTATTTCATGTCAATAGTGAATATACCAATATCAAATTCGCAATGAGGATCGAAGAAAATGGCACCATACTATTCCTAGACGTGCTTGCAAACGCATGCAAACCTAGATCATACTGTATACGGATCAACACATTTTTAGGAAGAATAGCAAAAATTAAAAACAAATATCGCGGCTTAGCAAATACATAACAACAAGGGGAATACATGTATCTAATATATCTATACAGTTAAGGATAGACTGAAGATAACTTTGGAAAAAAAAATAAAAGCGACCAGACAATTCAATTAGAGAAAGAGATAGAGAAAATTTGTCTACTAACAAAGACCTACTGCCGAAACTCCAATCGAAAGGCACACAATATGAATGTAGAAAGAGCTATATCGGCTGTCATCTACATTAACAAGGAAACCCACCACATAACCCACGAGGGTGTCAGAGTATTAGTTAACACTAGTTACATTAGTTACTATCATCCGAGGATAGCACAAATCAATTCAATTGCGAAGATAAGCGGATACGGATCAGCTAAACGGAATAGGAATGGAGTACATAATAAAAAGCAAGAGACAACATCATCGGTCTTTAGAGAACTTCAGAAAAGCTGATGGCATGTTCAACAACATACCAATTCAAAAAAACAACACCCGAAGGACGTACTATCTATAAATCTTCTCTTGGCTTTTTGTGTTTAATCACAGTAGCTATTCCAAAATCCAGAAAATCCAGATATCCTGAACTAATCTGTGCAGATCTCTGACTTCTTACCAAGAATTGTCTATTTCTTTGCGTCTGGAGCCTCGCATTATCGCATCTTATTATATAATCTACAAGTGAATATCTCCAGTGTGAAGCCCGTCCTTCCCGCTAAGCTTTAGAAACTCTTTAGTCTTCTTCTGATTGTTTCTTAAAGATCTTTACATGAATGTATTTTTCTAATCTTTGCATTTTCATAGATTCCAGCAATCAAACATAACACAAAAACAAGTAAGGAGCTTTTGTGTTATGTTTGGTCATTCCTAGGACAAATTGTAGGTCTATATATGAAACCGATAATTTATTTTTTGCTAAGTCGCCAGCTCGTTGGTTTTCTTAAATTCCCGAATGTCCATATATTTACAGTAAAGTAACGTTAATGCGGACTCCTAGAACGACTAAGTACTCGAATGTATTTCCCAAACAATTTTGGGATTTATTATTGCTCTCAGATTCATTTCTCTATATTGTGTATGGCTCTATTTGAAACACAAGAGCACATGTGCCTAATAGTCAAATGGTGATCATTGTATCCCTCACCTCATCATAAATTCCACTTCCAGTTTAGTTATTGGTTTATAATCAGTCTGACTCGCTAAACTATTTAATTGAAGTAATACCCGATAAGTGTTACCTAGCTTACCACCTGTGTAATCTAGATAAGCTAACTCCCTCATATTCGCATTAACATGCACACTCAGCAGTCTTGTTATTTTATCATAATTGATGGCATTATTATTTATGGAAATTACAAAATTTGTTTTTCAAACACCATGCAATAAATAATTAAGGTACAAGGCTTAAAATAATTATTTTGTAATTTGGTTTGACTGTTGTCTTCGATAATATGAATGGTTCTTTTTGTGTAGCATATCACACAATTAGACCCAAAAAAGTCAAGCTGATCATCAACATACTGTAACAAAAGTAAGGGCGCCAACACGGATTCTTGCGGAACACCTAGTTCAATATCGACAATATACGAATATTGAGCAACCATCTTTAGATGTTTGCCGGTCGGACATATCTGAAGTAAACGAAAAAGGGAAGCCATACCCAAAGTCTATCACGTGTGATGTATGACAAATTATATCTAGAAATAAGCTTTAGTGGGATCCAACTGCGAAACATATTTCCTTCTTCAAAACTTACTTGGCTTGCGCTTCCTAGAATTATTTTATTATGCGTAATATGCTCTGGGAGTATGTACTGCAATACATTTTCCCCCAGTGTATAATAGTGGTATATCAGCAAAGAAATTACTTAAAATGCAAAGTGTTGACGTTCAGACTATGATGACCGTGTTTATTTTTTCTGGGGAGTTCGGTATTTTGTCGTGGTTTATACATGATATAATGTATTTACGTATTGCAATGTTTTCGTCTAAATCGGTGTAATATGTTGATAGATATAAAGTATTTTTTATATCTTAAAATTTTATCAAGTAATTTTGTTGCTATGTCAATATTTCTTGAACATTGGAAATGAAGTTTGGCTACTATCAGTTTTATTATTTTGTTTAATTCTATATTTAATTAAAATCTGATATGAACGATTACGATATAGAAATACTTTAAGGGCTTTGTTTTCAATTAAATACATAGAAATCCCACCCGACTTATTATAACTACCACATGTCCTGGATTCATACCCTTATGGTATTTTAATTACCCTTGCAGTAGCTTCAAATAGCTCTCCTACCAATAACATCGCAGTCATAATATTTTCAGCGAGTCTAAGTGTACGAAAAGGCGGCCCAAATCACCGGATGCACATCATAAGATCTGAGAAGGACACTCAAACACCTGCGACAACATCCGTTGCTCGCAATTTTCTTTTATTATCATTCATAATATTGATGAGAACTTGATTGCTGGTGCGGAGATAAGAAAAATATTGCTTCCATGGTTTCTGTTATTAAATACTTCTATATGTATGCATTGAAGTTATTTTATGGAATAATATAAGGGAAATTGGCAGATATTAATACTGTAAGGAAGAAATATTGTAGCGTCTTCCGTCTTACTATTATTATATATTTCTGTGCTTTCCGCGTAAAGACTCACTTTATAAGGGATTACCCCGCCTTCAAACTGGACCGTTTCAGACTTCGCGCGACAAGATAGCGTTTTCCAATAAAGTTCCGGCAATTACTTCGGATTTGACGGTAGAACGGACCCAGATATCATTGACAAACGATTCGTCCTAAGGTTCCGAACCGACAACTACGGGATTTATCGCTTTAGGCAGGAAATCCAACGCTTTTTTTTCTTCTAGGACTCCGTTTTCTAATATACTGCAAACTTTCTCCGGGGAATATATGGATGCACAATTTTCGAGTAACTTCTCAAGGTGATTCGTGAAAATTTATCAGTTACTGTAATTGAACGACTGTATAAATCGTTTACTGTAAACATAAATAGTTTACTGCTTACTTACTTACCTAGGAAAGTATTTACTAAACGTAGACTATCACAAACTGCCAGAAGATGCAATTACATATATATCTAAGGCTGCAACACTTATTCTTCCGATTAATCTGTACTAAAGTACATAGTAAAACTCGAAATATACTGTGAAACATTTCCCTTATCGCCCAAATGGCAATCCTTTCGTCTTTATTGCTATTATCGCCTAGGGTGTTCAATACCCAGTTGCATTACGCATCGGTGCGATAAACAACAGTATACAACACTCGGTTCCGATTATTTTTAGGTACTATGTGCTATTTATCGCTTTGGCACGCTTCGTATATTTAAACGATATTACCCGAGGTGCATTTATATAACGTAGAACGTGCAGCAAGTACGTTGCTCCATCGATTTAGATCTTCTTCAAAACGGAATCTTCCTCCTTGCGAGTAAAGTGGATAGTATAAATCGCAACGCATGTGCACTTTAGTAAGAGAAATGGAACTGTAACGTATTGGTGTGTAATAATTGAAATAAATAAAAATGCTAAACTGATTTTAAAAGTAAAAAAGAAGGGTACTTCTTGATGACTTCCAGCCCAGATTCATCAACTGCTCTCACTTTCATTCCATTTATTCTTCATATTACTAATCTCTTGTTGAAAATATTCTCTAGCAATTTGATTTGATGTACTTCTGACTGTATTATCTAAAACTTTACTTTCTACTTTTTTAACATTCTTCCTGTCTCTTTAAACAGATATCTTGTTTCTGCTCTATTCTTTTATTAGCAATGATTAACTCTTTAAACATCGACATCATATCATTCATATTGATACTTGCCTTAGTACTTTCTCCATCATCTTTCTGAATATGCTTATCCTCCATCCTTTCCTTATCCTCAATTTCCGAATCCTCAATTAATGATTGGTTTGTTCCTGCAACATCCGACTCCTCACTGCCAAAAGTTACTTTGTTCCGCCAACTCTGGTCTTTTGGAACGTACACTGCCTGTTCTCTAGTGGGCTTATCCGGATTCATTCTTGCAGCAAAGTATATAATTTTTTTTGCGTCAAACAAAAACTTGTATTAGCCTTTTCAATGTATCGAGAAATATTCACAAAATGTGGGATTTCAATTTTTCTGATTACAATTATAAAAAGAAAATCGGACACCACGTTGGCAAAGCCAAATAAATATGCTGTGTATTAACTGAAATAAATAAGAATGCTAAACTGATTTTAAAAATGAAAAAGATTTTAAATAAAAAAAAAACTATTAATCCCAGAGTTACCCTCGCGAATTAAAACTTTAATCTAACCACGAAAAGTAAATTGTGAGTAAATGAAATCAGACTTTCTTTATTACACGAAAAATTATAAAGGTTTAATATAAAATAAAACAACAGAATTTTTAACCCAATGACGACATTAAACAATAAATTTATTTCAACAAAACGGGCTAAAATACAACTGTGCAGAAAAAACCCTGAGCTGAAGGTTCTGGCCTAAAATAAAAACTGCACTAAACTCTAATTTAAAATAGGACAATGCTACTTCCTATGCAAAGCAAAAAAAAGGTTAATTTGTTCAGGAAGACTATTCAATATACAAAACCTTTGAATTTCTATCCACGTGGTTTCACAAATTAAAATAATCTAAGCGTGGACAAATGCTAGAAATTTACAAAAATGAAAAAAAAAAACTAAATGACAGAAAAAAGCTTCTACTCACCTAGACGAGATGATAGAAGAAAATAAAATGAAACAGCAAAATAGATTAACAGAAAAATTAATTCTTACAAAATATAATTGAGCAAATAAACTAAAATAAATATTCCTAAACAAAAAAAATAATAATTGGTCTTATATCTACTAAGTGTCACTTTAATACATTAACAATTATTACAATAATGATTCCTTGATTGACTATATTAAAGAAGAATGTTAAATTTTACAATACAAAATGAATAACAAAATGGCAACAATTATTTAAGAAATACGTCTACTTACATCAATAGTCGAACAAAGAAGTCTTCAACAAAATCCTACAATTATTTTTCCTACAAAAATCCATCTCTCAAATTTCGTACAACGCAGACGTAGAACATTACAATAACAATATTAAATAGAATGCGCATAAAATCAGCACAAGCGAACGATAGACATTTGAATGACTGGAATAATTAAAAATCTTAACACTACATAAATAAAATCATACAATAAACTCTTAAACTAAACTTATACAAAACAAAATAAAATTGTGAAGATTCTCGGTAAATTGAAAATCAGCTGTACGGACAAAGAAATCACAACAACCATAATATTATAATACTGCATAAAATTTGGCAGTAAAATAACTTATGGAAATAAATGAAACTGAAAGATGAATTTTGTCTTATTTTTGTAATAAATGTATTAATTTGTGGTTCATGTCCTTAGGTTTGCTACAAATTAGAGGTGCGCATTTTGAGAATTATGTCAACTCGCTTTACCTCGCTCACTCGGTCTACTTTTCTTTCTCAGTTTCTGAACTGGTATCTGTTACTTGTTTTAATTTGTTTATTTTTTTTTAAACTTTCTAAATTCTTAAAATTTTACATTTTTATATTTTAATTAACTTTAACTTAATTTTAATACATCTAACTTTATTCATCACATTTGTATATTTCTTACCTCTGATCTAACATGGCTCTGTAAATGGCTATTTAGGCGAACCAGGTAAGTACCATTGATGGAGTTTCATACTTGTTCTTTATCGTTAGTCATATTGATGTATTCGTTACCTAGATTTAAAGTAATGGAATGATGGACGCACATATAACATTGTACCCCACATACCACTATCATTCAGTCATTACCGCTGTTAGTTTTGTGTGGATCGCCGCTTGGAGTACAAGCTACTTCGAAAATTTCATTTAAATTCTTCCCGTCTCGAAAAAACGATCCTTTTACTTTTTTTTATTCTTCAATGATGAAATCCGGTTTCGGTGGGTTTGTGCTTTCATTCATTCATTCATTCATTCATTCAAGTTAGGGTGGGCACTTGATGTCCGGGCACTTGAGCTTGGTGCTGATTGTACCATCCCTAATGATTCTCTTATTTCCACTCGAGCAGCTTGGTATGCTCTATAAAGCCCAGTATCTTGCCCATTGGAAACTCGAGGACCTTCGAGGTCTCCAATAGATCTCTCCCGAAATATTTCTGCCTGAGTACCTTTAGTTCCTCACATGTGCAGATTACATGTAAACTCGTTTCCTCCTGTAGTTCGCATCTTCTACACCACGGTTCGCTTACACGGCCTGTGTTGTATAGATGCTTTTTCAGAGGACAGTGTCCAGTTACCAACCCAGTAATGGTTTTAACTTCTTTCTTACTGCGCTTGAGTAGGTTATCAGAGAAACTACCATCTTCATCCCCTATCAGCGTTTTGGTATGGAGTTGACTTTCAGTCGACCTCCATTTCTTTGTACTTTCTTTATCTAACCAGGTCCAGATCTCCCTTCTTGCGGAATCTTTAGTAATCCCACATACGGGCTCTGGACCCATGAAGTGTCTCTTAGAGCCCTCCTTGGCTAGTTCATCGGCTATTACGTTGCCCTTTATATCCTCATGTCCCGGCACCCAAATCAGAGACACCGTGTTGTCTCGTGCCAGTGCATTGAGGGATTGTTTGCAGTCCCTAACTAGTTTTGACCTAGTTACAGGGTTTGAGACTGCCTTAATGACAGTCTGGCTGTCAGTCATTATATTAATTTTCCTCCTCATGTAGCCCCCTTTTGCAATCATTTCTGCACAGGCTGCAAGGGCGAATACCTCTGCCTGGAAGACCGTTGCATGTTTCCCCAGGCTTATGAATATCCTTTGATTAGGACTGGGCCCACAAATACCGGCTCCTGTCCCCTGGCTGGATTTGGATCCATCCGTGTACCGGGTTTGTGCTTTATATGTCGTGTAGTTAACACCCAAGCAAAATTTACTTTTTTATTTGATACACCCTGTATACAAATATTCTGTTAAAAAAAAGTAATAGTGAAAATAAGCAACCAAAATGAAATAAAAATTAAAAATTGAAACCCCAAGGCGAAGTTTAGCAGCTTAACCTGTCATCAGCCATTCTTCCACTTATTAACCTTGAAATAAGAATAAAATTTAGCAAAAACTTTAATGCCTATAATTACCTAACCTAATTCAATTATATCTATGTACAAAGATTTTCAAAGTGCACCTTGCATTTTGCCATGGAAATCTAGGAATGGTTCCTGGTTTTAATTACCTACAGTTAAGATAAATTGATATTATTTATTTTTGTTTTCAATGCGACGATTAAAGAAATACCGACGCAATATAAATTATAAACTATTTAAATTAGAACTTGAACATGTTAAGTGTTCAAATTCCGTTTGGCAATTAATTTTTTCGAAGAAAATCGAGTAAAAAAAAGTGTTTACTAGAAAGTCTCCAAAAATTTCGAATGTCAAACGTCTTCCCATGTTATCCACGGGACCAATTCCAACCATTTCCTCTTTCCCACCATAAAATATACACGAACGTCTGTTTATGTGCCCGTTCCTCTTTGGTTATCGGGTGGCGACACTGCGGCACCGGTGTATCAACGGGAAAAACGTACCGATCCAGAAATACACCGCGTGCTCACATATTCAAATATTATGTAAAAGTAGAGCAAACGCGACACGAAAATATGTCGCTACTAATAATAAAACTCATGGAAGAGATCCAGAGAGATATATTCTGCTCTCCTTCGACAAATACACAACATCGAAGTGAAAAAAAAAATTAGGTGCAACGAAATTTGGACCGTCCGAACTCGTAGTAAACGAAACAGCTGATTGTCTAATTTTACTGCGATTTCGTGTGTTTTTACGCGACGTTGTTGGAAGCGCTCGTGCCGCGATTGTGTTTGTATGTGTACAGATTAGTTGCTAGAGATAGTTTAGGTTATTCACATTGTGCACGTTTCAACGCTACAGAACCGAAATAGCATCGAGAGCCCACGAAAACTAGATATGTTTGTGCATCCGAATTCTAATAATAACCGAAATCGTGCACCCAAATATATTATGCAAAATTAAAATTAACACATGCGAGTTTTCGTATTACTACTCTATACAAATGCGCGAATTATTTTTGGCGCGTACTAGTAGCAGAAGCGTACCGAGATTTTTAAAAAAACTCTTTTTATGTTATGAAATCGAAATGTTTCTGCGTTGAGGCAACGGTTAATTTTAACCGTGGACGATGTATTTTTAATTCGAATTAATGCCGGAGACGAAGAAGAAGGAACGAAAGATATTTTCGGATGCCAAGAGATTTCCAAAGAACTATTTGTGTTATGGTGATATTAAAATATTGTTACGAAAGGTTGAACAGTAACGGGAGGGATAAAGAGATTTCGATTCTGTATTTTCATATTTATTTACTCCGCTATTAATGCTATAGCTGTTTATCGCGAGAAAATTAGGCGAATCACTGCATTTCGTATTTAGGGAACTCCTATTTTGCGCTCTCCTATTTCCTTGCTATTAACTATGAGGTAGTGAATATTCCAGGAAATATGCGGAAATGTTCTGATTTTGGCAGAAGTATAAAAATAATGTAAGCACTGTTGTGTGTAAATTGTAATTGTAATATGTACTCGACAAATATACAATGTAAAGGAACACCTATAAAATCACTGTGAATTTACACACACAAAAACTAAAAAAACGGTAATCTAGTGCTTAGGAGAAAAGAATGATTAAATTGGAGCTGTCAGTTACAGAAAATGTCGTTGATACGTTTAATTAATCCATTGAAAAGTAAAAAAAACCATAAAAAACCGCATTTTCTCTATTCAAATTACTGGCAATAAAAATTGTACATTTTCTTATGAGGTTTTGTGTTATGTATTTAAACCTAAATCTGAATTTTCTACATATATTAGTAGTTATAGTATCAGAAGCTGAATTTATTTATTGATTCTTTGTCATAAAAGATCTCTCTATTAAACAAAACAAACCATTTATCTGGAATGTAAATTTTATCTTTAAAAGCTACCTGACATCATTAAAAATGAATAATCAGCTGACGCAATCAGTATTATTCGGTATGTTGACTATCTATTCCTCTGTTTTTCAGAACAAAATGCCCGGGACTTCAAAATTTCATTTTTCTTTAGTTCAGTACAATTAATTATTATTATTATTTTTAAATTTATGTTTTTAATTAGTTTAATAATTCACTTATCCGTATACAGTTTTTTATTTTTTTTTTCAATAAAAACAATCGAAATAATATAGTTGTTTCAATTCACCCAGTGATCTCTCCGATAAATGAAAGAATACTGTGAAAAGTAACTGCCTACCTTCTAGGTGGCACGGGATGCTTCTAGGAGCACCAAATCGTCTGTGAAAATCGTACTGCGGACGCTTACTAACGAATAGGCAATTTTCTTACCTAAAGGGCGCACCCTCAAAGCCTCTTCTCGGATTATTAAAATTCCAAATATAGTAATTATCGAAAGACGTTGTAAAAACACTAAACGTACAAATAAAAGAAAGTTTTAAACCAAAACAAGCTCAAATCTTTATTTAGTTACCAAATACTTGGTTTCATCATCATTGGAGACTCTTTGATCACAAGGTACGTATGTTGGATTCAGTAAATACTATATAAAACAAATTATTTAATAGGCAAATACGTATACGAACTTTCCTGGCATTTTAAATGACTATGAGGTTATGGGAATGTCAGATTAAAATTTTAATTAATTTAAATATAGAGCGCCATCTACCCGTAAATAGCAAAAACTAAATTTTATAAAAACGATATTTGTTAAAAAGTAGCTATTTTATCACAGACCAACTCAGTGATTTTCTTTATACGACCCTTAAATGTAAAAAATTTCTAAAATAACCAACTAAACGGCGGTTGATATAAACCTAACCCCGAATTAACGTGTAGTGAAATAAATTATAAAAATCTAAATTTCTGATTAATATTGAATGGAAATTCATTAATTCTTTTCTGTTTTAGGTGAGGTATACTTAATGGAATACTGACTTGGAGAGGACACGGCGACTGCAATTCTCTGGGTACTGGTAGGAGTTTCGATTGAACGGGCCCCCGGTCTGGGTCAAAAGCATGTATGCATACTGGCCGGGAATCTTCGTAGGAAATTTTATAGGAAATTCTTGACAATTTTACAAGTATATAGTCAGGATTTAATTATTTAGGAATATATTGATACTTTTTTTAGGTAAACACTTCTTGGAACTTTGATATTTTTTGGCATAAAAATCGTTGTATCGGAATTCGATACAACCGTTGTCTCTCGTGGCCACGGGCAGAAGAGGATTCAAACTAAATTTTCCAGTAACTAACCTTCAATTGTTATCGCCAACAGGGAAGCCAACTTCAATTTCAAAAGATATCGCTAATCGACATTAAGATACCGTTAATTTCTCTCAAATAGACGTCCCGAAGAATGAAAAAAATCTCTCCGAGCAAAATATAACAACACACATAAATATACCAGGTAAGCTGGAATTAACATAGAAAATAAAGTTTACATTATAATAAAGGCAATATTTAGCATCTAATGCTAATATTGTCCATTTTAAATAACTATTTTTAACAAATTCAAAATTCGCCTGTAAAATAGGTAACCGAACACACGCCTCACTTTTCAATTACTTCTTCATTTGGCTTTGAAACCTGTTCTAAATGACTCTAAATTAGATTCCATACCTTTGATTCCATAGCACTATATTGTAGTACACATATAGTTAAAGATTTGGCAACCACGGGCCATGTAATAATACCCAAGGATTTATTTTTCTCGGAAAAATAGGTGATGGTACACGTTTTTGATTTTAATCTAACGCCACTGAGTCGGTCGAAAAATTGTTATAAAAAGCGCGAAAAGAGATTAATATGATATTTTGCGTATTATGTTATTAAAGTAGCAAAGTTTTATTAATTTACTAGAAATAAAACTATAGGAAAAGAATGCTACAACTAGAATATTTTATTTCAGTATTTATTAACATTATTACATATGTTTCTAAATCGATACATTAGTCATAGTTATGCAAGCAACCCTGGATATCTATAAAGTTGATTTGACGGTCTAAAATCACACAAAAAGAGCAGATAGTACTTTATACACATATTTTCAATTAAAGTAGGAAGTTGATTTTCACCGCTCTAAATCATATATACATTTCATAGGAACAACTACGAAATGAAGCAATTGCACTAGATATCAGCTTTGTTCTTCTTCTGTCTTAATGTCTTCTGTACTGCTTATCGCTACCACGTGATTGTGTTTACAACATTGTCAATTGAGTAGCCTGTCGGAATTCTGTGGTAATGCGGAATGTTACCACCAGAGTCAGTACTTAACAATGAAGTTTTTCTTATTTTGTATTTTCAATAGTACGGATTTATGTATGTCGGATTTTAACAGAGTCCATCTTTTGTTTTAATGCAAACGAATGCTCTTTTGCAAAAAAATAAAAACAAAATAAAATATAAAAGGGTTTCTTTAAACTATCGTTTAAAAAAACCCTTTCGTTTCGAAAAAAAAGAATTCTTTGTCAATTTTCTGCGTGATTTCAAGAATTGGATATGTGAAAAATAGACAACCGGCAGTACACTATTGATCACTTTACTACAAATTGAGGATTTTTTTTGGAAATAAATGAGACGATATTTGACAAACGTATCTTGTTATTGGATTAATGATTACTTAAAGATCTTAGCATGGAAGCCCAACTCCACCCTTTGTGACGCTTATTTACATATGTAGCGAAAACAAAAATACATTATCGATAGCATCATATTATCCCATTTGGCGCAATACCTTTCCCGCCGTATTTTTCTCAACACAAACAATAATAATTTTGCTTGTCTATTTATAAAGAAAACGTTTCCCTGCGTAAAAGTAAATATAACCACTTCAAGTCTCATGTAAAAAAAGCTCTCTGAAGTAGTCATAAATAATAAGACTCACATGTTGAAAATGAAGCAGCCGCTAAAAAAAAAGCCTCAACAAACATAATACGAGTAACAACACGCTGAGGAAGTTCAGCATAAAGAATAAAAGTACCGAGATCTATAAATTATTACGATAGAGTTTGTTTTAACCGTACTTTGTTAAGTGGTATGATAGATGTTATGGAAAAAGCTCCATTTTCAAGTCGTGATGTATTTCGTGTTGACGTCGGTTACTAAGTGTGGCAAAAATAGATAGAATTAAATTGAATTTTGGAATGTAGAATGGCAGTATGCTGTGGTGAAAGTTTAATTAAACCCTTAGTTGAATAATAACTCGACTAGAACTATTTATCGCCAATTATTTTCCTAGTGATTTTACTAAATAATAATGATGAAAGTCAACTCTCGAAACTAATGAAATCCACAGGTCACGTTGAATGTTCTACCAACAGTCGTGGTCATGCCCTTAATAGGTTATTCATGTATGCACGAGTTGATGACCTGTCAAGGGATGCATGCGTGTATAATCAGCACGATCGCTAATGAAGACGTAACGAGCCCCTTATGAACGCGACAAGCCCACAGCGAGAGGCATTTGTGTGTGTAGATGTAGACGGCCAGTGATTAAGGGTTTGTTGGTATAAAAATCTGCAACAAGTTTTTGAAAAGGAATGGAAAAGAAAAGAAGGCTGAAGCTCAGTCGTGCAACCGAATTTTAAATTATATTTGAATTAAAATAAAGCAGCCAAATAAGTTTTAGTAAATAAAATGTATCTTCTAATCCAATTCAGAGTTACTGCGTGATAAAATATCTTATGACACTTTTATAATGAGAATAAAGTCGTTAATTTTGCAAAATTAACTTTTTCTGAATTTGTTCATATCATCCTAAATTGATTTAAATATTAAAATTACGTTTTAAAATTAAATTAATAAAATCGATTACTAAATTTAAATCGCCACCGTTCAATTCAATGCTCGTGCCTTACACAGTTGATACAATTGTATTTGATGTTTTGACGTATCGTAACTGACTCTTATTCGAGCTAAATTGTTAAATTGGTTTATAAAATCCGGTCCGTGAAAGTGAATGAAATTACTGGGCTGACTTTTGTGAAGAGACTTCCTTAAGGATCTTAAAGTTCGGGTTGGTGAAGGGTGTCTGGTACGGGTAACCCTTTCTCAGGTATCAACTCAGGTTGAATTTCTTCAGAAATTTACAATAGAACTGGGTAACATACAATAAGATCTAATTCTCGTTTACTGCCACAAAATTTCTTTGCTTATAAGATGGAATACGTAACTGAGTGGGGTTAGGTTAGGTTTTGCGCGGCAAATTGACGCGTGCTTCCCGCTGAGTGTGCTACTAGCTTCTGATATTGCGCTGTTATTGTAAAACCCAAAATGAAAGTGACTCTTTCTGCTGATTGCTCAAAACTCAAAACAAATTTTACCAAACAACAAACGTTAATTGAATTTTTGGAAAATTCTTGTCGATATTTAACAAATATCCGTTTTTGAAACGGAATTTCATTATCAGAAACGTGCTCTCCAGGTAAAATTACCCCTTTTTGATATAACATTTACATTAACTTTCTTAATTTCCAGATCTGTCAAATTAAAATAGATTAAAAAAGGAATTTAAACTACAAAATATCTTTGGAAACGGGTTCCTGAGTACCCAAAGAATCCTTTGATATACTGTAAGTAATGGTATTTCACTATGCTAACATTAAATGTTTTGATTTTCGCTCTTTTACAGTGATTTTTACAAGCGATTGATGTTACATTCTTTGTACATGGATGTCCCATTATCTAATACTATGATCTGAAGATGTTTAGTTGATTACTAAGGCTGACTCCTTAGACCTTTCGGACTTTGAAAGACGATGTCTGAGAAACTTAACTGTGAGTTAACATGGCATCTATTTAAAAGTGAGTAAATTTAATTTCTAATTACTTGAATGAATAGTGCCTGATTAAATCATAAATTTTGAAATATTTTATCTTGGTTTTTGCTTTAAATTTTCATTTTGTGAATGAATTATATGCGTGATGTTGGAATGTGTGTGTTAAGACTTCTCTTTTCCACTTTGAGCGTCCCTGATGCCCGTAGTTGATTGGCAGAGCGAATCAGAGCTGGCTCTCTCTACAAATCGATCGTGTGCTTGTGTTTTATGAGATATATTTGCGCGTTCTTATGCAATGTATTCAGTTAATGATATAACTGAATCAGTATACTATATACATGCAATTAGAATAGATATACAAATCACGGCACTTAAATGAATTATAAATGATTTAAACTTGATCCCAGTTTCACGAAGTCCCTGGTCTTTAACATTAAAATATATTTAATTTTTAAAATATATTTTATTTTTAACAAATGAAGACTCCCCTTCAACTGCTATTTCAATAGCCCGAGGACAATCTATGTCTTCGAATTTAATGCATCTATAGTTTCTACTGCGAAGGTTGTTTCCCACCTACTTGTATCGATCAGATTTCTTATTACATAATGCAATTCTATTTTACAGGGATTGTTTTACTTTTTTTATTATTTTCATTGTAACTATATGACAATATTAGCAGATGAATAATATTTGTTGGATTGATATGAATCATGTTAGCCACCAACGCTGCAATACGATATGAACTAAACAAAAAAAAAAATACTTCTTATATTTATTGCATCAAGAGGTGTCTGTGTCAAGTTATTCAGATCGCGCTGTCCCGGATAAAATAAGAATATCTGCAAGTGAGATTTTACTGTTCGCCAGTCAAATACTTTTTAAATTAACTACATTTAATACGTCATATGACCTTTTTTCCTTCTGCCTATTGCCGGGGATAATATACTCCTATGTCCAAACGTGCATAACTAAGAAACTATCACATATGCACGTTTAACATTTAGTATAATTTTAGACTCATTTTGGACGAACAATGCAGCCACATAATAATATACAGAGTATCTCATTAAAATAAAGAAGTATACCAAAATTCATAATTTTTTGACACCCGGTAGATTTATTTAAATCACTTTTGTATACATTGCTTGCTAACAAAAACAGTCGTTTATACCGATTTCTGAAATTCGATCAAATAAGCTCAATTACCTTATCTCGTGTTTATTATAACATCCTGCATATACATATTTATACCAGCCAACAGGACTCTTCAAACAGTGCAAGTCAGCTATTGAAACCTTTTTCTATTGTTCACCTTTTAAAGGTTATTTAGGTAATTGAAATTTTGGTTAAACTTCAAGAGCGTCTTACACCCCTTAAAATTGAAATTGCGCCGTCACAGAAGCTATCATTCAGTAACACTCCAGGGAGTCTACAAACTGACAAAGTATCATGAAATCCAGCGAGTGAACATCGCGATATTCTCGTTGTGAGAAGGGTCGGTAACTCTAAACAGAATAGGATTCTGATTCCTCATGCTATATCGATAGATATCGTTATCGGATGTTTTTTGCTTACGATTCGTCCAACACTAATTACTTAATACCACTCTGTATTAACTCAATTATGCTTCTTGTACTAAGACAAGTTGACCTTAAAACGTATTCGAATCATAATAACACGACTTATCTTCCTCAAAACGTAACGAGATTAAATTTAGAACCCCACGAAAGGGAAGGGCCACACACCAAATGCTGGTACGTGCTCGGGGAAATTATTTTTGTGTAACCGTGTTCGCCCTCTAAAGATATATGACATTTTGTCGTGTGCTAAAGGGATGGCTTGTAGCTACATCGTTAAAGGAAGAATCTAAAGTAGGATGCACAGTGCTAAAGTTATGTTTAAAGCGAGTTTGGTATTTGTACTTCCGAATGAAGCTTGTATAATTAGCTCCAGAAATTTCATTTATTTGTTCCGTAATGTTGTAAGCCCACACACGAATATAAGCGCACAAAAGATTGAGTGTTGCTTATTAGAAGATGAGAAAAAGGGAAGTGGATGTAAATAGGCATGTTGCATTTTCAAAACATTTTTAGATTCCTTAGTTAGTTATGACACGACAGTGGTATTATTGGATAAATCCTTAAATAATCTTTGACAACTTTTTTCATTCCTATTTTGTTCTTTTTAAACTATGCTTTAGATTATTTTGTTTTGCAAATTTGTAATGAAAAATGTATACAGTGCGGAGCATGAGTGAATAAGTGTGCCGTTTTGAAATATGACTTTAGGGCTATGTTCCTGCTAATATCAAAGCAATCCATATTATTACGACTAGGATTACGACAGGAACGTCAACGAACGAATCTCAGTTGTACAGTTTGATAGAAAACGGATGATTTTCCTATATCATAATAAGTAATAATAACATGCAAGCATAAACTATTGAAGATTCGGGCGCCACTTCTCTTCTTTTTTTGCAAGCCTACTAACGATGGCCAGACCACGCATGGTGGACAAAGGTGCAGCAACAAACTGCTATAACTGAACTTAGTAAGATACCGAGGCTTGCATATTTAGGAATAGCTGGAGCAATGAGGGCTACTCCTACTACAGCAACGAAATGCTTCCTTAATCTATCTCCTCTCCATTTGGTGATGATGGGCGAGGCAAGAATGGGGCATTTCAGATTGAAGATATGCAGGTTTGGGACACAATAATATTGTTCATCATGTGGAAGGCAACCTTCTGGGAATCGGATCAGACCACATGATTTCGACATATCCTTTTAACGGAAATTCCAATGTGGAAATCACGAATTGAATAAGCTGGAATCAATCCAACTACACAGTTAGGTTCAGAGAATTGATCTGGTTTACAGATGGATCAGAAAGCGGAAACATAAGCCGGAACTGGAATCTACAGCGAGGTGAGAAATAGAATGATCAACATTCCAGTAGAGACATACGCAATATTGCATTGTGCAATTGAAACCAATCACAAGGTTTATGAAAATATGCGTATCTATAGTCCGACAGGCAACCAGGCGATAGCAAGAGCACTAGTGAACTTCAAATCTCGTTTTGGAATGTATTTGACAACTGAATAGTCCGATTCATCGCAATGAAGTCACTTTGCTGTAAATGCCTGAACATTTATCAATCGAAAAAGAAAAAACGATTCGCTTCATATGTAGGCTCAGAACCTGCTCTATGAGTGTCTAAAAACATAGCACAAGAGCAGGTAATTAGTTAGATCAAAGAGAAACACGAAGAATACTGGAATAATACAACCAGCTACCCTTATGGTAAGACATTTATTAAGGGACCATCAAAAAAAAAAGCTGAAGAACTACGGCAGCTTAGCAGAAAACATCTTCGCATAGGAACTGATCTCCTAACAAGACACTCTATATTGAAAGACACCTACAGAAAATTGGGATCAACATTTGAGGTACCAACTGCAGCTTGTGTAATGAGAGAACAGAGAATGCCAAAATGAACCTAGACGATTACTTCGATCAAAATAGTTCGCGGTCTGACTGAGAGTTAACTTACCAACTCTGTGTTCGTCCAACCAATCGACCCCAAAGTGTGACTGCCTCCTCTCGTCCACCGCCCGGCAGTTGATAAGAAGATGAACAGGGTTTTCCTCCGCATCCCCACACTTTCTGCATTCACTAGTACCATGCGATACATGTGTTTATTTAGTGCACAGTGCTCAGATAACATTTCTGTGAATAATCTCAATCTGTCTTCTCCTTACGGAGTCTTCCCTCATTCGGATGAAACCCTGGAGGTTTACAGTGTCCTGCGCCGGCGAGTCCATTCTAAAAACAGCAGTGCCTAGCAGCAAATTGGGTTCTGACAAGCGTTTTGATGCTGGCGTATGAGCTACCACACGTCGATTCCGGACCTAAGATCGGCAGCCCGCTGGTGCCCCTTGTTAACGTATGAGCTATTTCATTACCTGTGATCCCAGAGTGACCTGGCATCCATCTCAATGTAACTTTTAAATGTTCCTCCAGCTACTTCGATCAATTAGGCAGAGACCTACACAGTTCAATGCAAGGTACTAGAATCCTCGAATGGTTGGTATAATTTAATGGACGAAATAAATGGGAGACTAAATGCAAAAAGCCAAGAGGTTGCAATATTTCCGGACACTCCATGTCAGACGGTCCCCACAACAACAAAAAATCTGCTTTTGAAATTATATTTATATTTTCTACAGAACTTCGCTTTGTTTTGCTGCTTTTCTGTATTTGACAGTTTTGATTTTGCAGTTTATATCAATCACACTACCTTCTTATTCAGAAACACATGCAATATTTTCTAAAAATTGTCTTCTTCATAATAGATGTTGAGCACTTACGTTCTCCCCCACCCAGAAAACATTTACTATATTAATCATTGCCATTGTGCCTACTTCACGCTATTAATATGTAACAGGAACAATATGTTCTTAAGGTACACGTTTAAATTGTTGGTGGGTATCTGCAGCAGATACTTATTTAAAAAAACATAATGAGTCCATCTCAAGCAGATTTTGTTAAATTATTTATTTCAATTGTTATTAATATGCTACTTATTCAGAATTATTATTTTAATGCTTGACTAGTCAAATTTGTCATGCAACATCATGTAATAACCATTTTATTCTTTGCACAATGTAAGTAATCTGGTATATTAACTAAGAAAGTTAACCTAAACATATATATTTATATTAAGAAAAACTCATCCAATTCCAGTGAGAACGGAACAGTTAAAAATAGCAAAGAAGTGGCATAAAAGCCCCCACTTGAAATTTATGCAGGCAAAACACAATAAGATAAAGAAAAAAACAGCATTCAGAATATACGTTTCTCCGAACTGTATACGGATGCAAATAGGAACGGAATTCATTTCGAACAAAATATTTACAAAAGAAAGACGCAAGCGGTATACGTAGGTACGTAGTTATCCTTGCCGCAATACGTGTGCACTTTAAAAATACGCAGGAAATAATGGAAGTAGAGAGGAGCAAAGGATGGAACCCAACGTCGCGGTCATTGTCATACGTACCGTGAACAGGATGTCGGCTGAGCGCGGGAATAGAAAACAGGGAGATAAATTAGAACGAAAGAAGATTATTTGTTGGTTGGGAAGGAATTTCCCTTGCCAAACTGGCGCGCAAGAAAATGTGGAGAAGAACACCTTGGATAATTTTCTTATAAAGGATCCTACAAACTCAAAATACACTTACACCACTTATATTTACCAATTAAAAGTAAAATTTCGTTTTCCAATCTTGAATTTAATGCCACATGTTTCGGTATAATACCATCATCAGACAAACTATAAGATAAATAGTATGTAAATACATATGTTGCTGTTTTGGCCTTAATCGTACCCATAGTTGTGATCTTTCTGTCTAATTTCTGCTTCGGCTAACCTATGGAGGTGTAATGTACTGGAGTGAGTTTCTTTTGTTCTTGATTTACTTGTGTTTTTATCACCGTTCAACTTTTATTCTATATTTTAGCTATTTTGTCATGAAGCTAGTGTTTTCGTTCATCAAACAGGTGTTTGTTGTCAAAATTTATGTCAAGTCACAGTATGGCCAACCTTGGAACGCGTCAGGGCAGCCAGCTTTCCGTCTTTCGGTCGGACGATTTTTGACTCACGCGTTAGCACGTGATGTAAAAGGAGAGAGTTGAGATACATTTTTAGGTAAATCGGTTCGGTTTTCAATGAAGTTATTGTTTTTGGAGTGTACTAATATTATGTTATTGGGATTTGTGCACCGTAACCAAGTTAGAAGTATTCTTTGGGTTTTGAATTATCGCTTACGCGGACTAACTTACCTAATGCGTATTTTTTACTTTTTACCCTTATACAGCACGTGCCAACACGCGAGTCAAAAACAGTCCGACTGAAATGCGATCAGAAACTGGGTCGATCGGTTGACAAAGAAAATAAAACGAGATAAATAAACAAAAGGTGGAAAGCATTTAACCCAACAGAATAAACTTAGGAATAGGGATAAAAAGAAAGGAGTAAAGAAATAAGGGAATCCACCACGTGAGCTGGTCACCTTGCCAAAAACAATATCGTGTTTAAAGGTTGGCCGTATTGCGACTTGAATGAAATTTTGACAACACACAACTGTCAGAACGACAAAAAGATCACAATTATGGGCACGATTAAGACCAAAACAGCTAGGAGTCTCAAATAAAGCAGGGAAAAAAAGTGACTCAATTCCTATAGTAAATAACACAACGATAACAAGAGTAAACTAACTGAATAAGAAATCCAAGTAATTAGATCGGTCAAAACGCTCCAATCAACGGTACAAGACTTAAAATAGAAACAAGATGAGTACCAAACGCCAAGAGAAAATAGGAAATACGTAGATGCATAGTGAGATACAAAATCGTTTGCAGAGTGCTAAAAAACTTCACGAAAAAGATCGTAACAAGAAAAATTCCATCGTCTCTTTGACATATAGAATCCTTTTGTCTCTTATCACCAGTGGTTGTAGGCCTTCTAGCGCTCTTTTTCTTGTGAGCGTGTCAACTTGTGTTTTCTGAGCATTTACTGATGTCGTTCTTATTTACACAATTTGTCAACCGTTCTTAAAACGGTTTATACTGGGTGAGTTTCTTATCTCGAGACAACGGAATATCTCTAAATCACTGCATTAACTCAAAAAAGGGATCTTAATAAGATTTGTTATAATATAGGGGGCTCACTGAATGGTGCCGAACTCGATCCCCCACCTCACCCCTCCAAAGTGGGAGGGGGGACAACTTTGAAATATTAAATGGGAACCTCAATTTTGTATTGCAGTTTCGGATTCTACGCCATTAAGTATGTAGTTTTTGTTTGAAACTTTTTTTCGATTCGTAATAGATTGCGCTGTAATCGCAAAAAAAACGTGATTGGGAACGTCTAGAAAAAATACACAAAAAAGAGAAGCAAGCAAACATGATTTTGTGTTTTTCTATTTTAACATAAACTAACTATTTCAAAAAGCCATGTTCGAACACTGTGCCCCTTCACTTCGATACATTTATTTATTCGCAATTGCAATGCTATTCAACGATACAAAATCGTACTTTATTCAGTACTTGACAAGCTGTGAATACTTGCACATTGTCCGATCCCCATTTAGATTATTAATTATTAATGCAATACAAATTAGTTAGTGTTGAATATTTGAACAGTAGTGGCGGCTATGAAGGGTATGATACACTAAAGTTCTTCGTTGTTGAATGAGTTTTTGAAATGTTATTTAATGTTAAATTAAAAAAGAAAACGCAAAATCATGTTTGCTTACTTCTCTTTTTTTGTGTATTTTTTCTAGACGTTCACAATCATGTTTTTTTTTTGCGATTACAGCGCAATTTGTTACGAATCGAAAAAAAAAGTTTCAGTTGCCCACCCTCCCACTCTGGTGGGGTGAGGTGGGGTATCGCGTTCGGCACCATTCAGTGAGCCCCCTACATTATAACAAATCTTATTAAGACCTTCTTTTTAATTGAATGTAGTGTTTTAGAGATATTCCGTTATCACAAGATAAAAAACTCACCCTGTATAAGCTCCACTAGGACTTTTGGCAATATGGATACGCATACGTAATTCTAAAAATGTAAAAATAATTTGTAGATTTATAATTATCGCTGTGCTGTATATAAAAGCATTTTTTGCCCTTGCAACTAACACAGATTTTGTAAAAGCTTTTTTAAATACGTTACAGTTAAAACGATTTTCATTCAAATCGATTTTGATATCAGTCGTCAGTCGTGTAAACCCCTACTAAAAATTGCGAAACATCAGCTAGACGCAAAAAAAAAACTTCGCTTTGCTCACGCCATACCACACATTATCACGTCCCACAACAGTGGTTCGCCGTTCGCTTCGCGTCGCTCACAATTTGTGCAACGGAGTGTCGCTTTATCTGAGCTAATATTACGTTAATGTAACCGAATGCGGTTGCTTCTGTTACCGGTTGGTAGCGGTACTGGCTTTAAACAGGAGGCGAGAGAGTAACGCGCAACGTAGGTTCCCCTATGTGAAATGTTTTGTAAATTTACGGACTGGCGCACGCCGTACGCTATGCTAGCGGTTTATCATTGAAGGTATCCGAAGCATATTGTATCCCGCACACTTATGGCACATCCATGTGCACGGATTCAACGTATATCCGAACATATGAATGTTTGGCAGCATGCAAATCCGAGGAAAAGGGACGGAATCGGTCTGTGGGCAGCAGTTTAAAACAATTGCGCAGCAGAAAACGGTGCTTGGACTATATACAAATTTGTCGAGATCTTTGCACTCTTCCTCAAGAATAAAAACACATATTTGAGTATTCTGCCAATATCGAAGAGAATACAAGAAGTTGCATTAATTGTTAAAGGAAAAATTTCTAAATCATACAGAGCGCATGTAAAAACTTATCTTGAACATGGATACCGTTAAACTAACAAAACTTTTTTATACTACATAGAATTTTATATCCTTCATCATAGCATTGAAAGCAATGCTAAATTCTATGTCAATTGGTATAACGGTTGAGTATATTCTGTTCTTGATAGTTTTCGAAGTATTAATACTTTTGCATAACACCAAAATACAATACCTAATAATAGTTTTTTATTGTCGATCAGTAGAGACCAATTACAGCTGTGGTGTAAGTTTGGATTCTTAAATTCTCAAAATAACATTTAAATATCCTACTATCATAAGACAAAAACCACCAACCACGTCTACCAATCTATTAAAAATTCAATAAATAAATAAATAAATTAAAATTTCAATATCAACTGTCGTTTACAAATGTAAAAAGTAACCTCAAAGTTTTCGAAATATTTAATACTTATTTACACAGAAATTTAAACATTGAATTTGATGAAATACGTCGTACATCAACTTGCTACACCCAAAAATACTTCAGAATAAAGTTTCCTCTTAGTGATAAACCAAAGATGTTGCAGAAAGGATCCATATCAGCAATACAACGTCAATATCAGGAAATCCAAGGAACAATCTCGTTCAAGGCATCCAAAGTGCATAATTATATTCAAAGCAGCAGAGACATGTATGATTCCACATGAGAAAATGTACCAAGATGTATGAACACAGCAAATTTCTTCTAATGTTGAATAATCTTGACGTTTCTTCTGTATATTTTTAGGCCGAAGGTAAATACATTGATTTACAAAAAGATCCCCTTAGATGTCGGATATACCATACCGGAATATGATTTAATTGATTTAACTTGATGAAAAATAAAAACAGTTTTAAAGAAGGTTTTTTTTTATCAACAGCTATCCGTTTCCAAGGACTTCTATCTTTGAAGTAAAATCGAAACCTAGGATATTGGAATATCGTATAGTTACCAGACGATATTTTTATACATTTCATTACCACTACTACGATGCAAATTAACCCAACTATATACTGGATTTACAAACAGGTGTGTACATAAAATAATAATTACATCTACTATGGTTGATGGTTCATCCTATGTATGTACCATAACAGTATATTCCACATCTGCCTGTCCTTTATGCAAATATTGACTAATATATTGGGAAATAATTGCTCAACTAGTATCCGTTGATTTACTCGGTATAAAGTCAGGCTGATGCGCGCATAAAAATGATTTAATATTATTAAAAAACACGAATAGATGATGTTCTCAAATATTTCGGCAAAATTTGATAGAAGAGATATGGGCCTGTAATTTTTAATAACAAATTAGGGGAAGGTGGGCCAAGATGGGAACATTAAGCTTTAGAACACTGCATCAGGATTGCAAATTGATATACAAGGTTCTAAGTACGCCTGTTGTAATCTTTAAACATTTACCTGCTGATGGATAAATTTACAATTTTTCGATGGGTACTCTTGATGTTGTGAGAAAATTTTGAAAAGAAATGTGTAATTACACCATCTTGCCCCACCATAGGGGCAAGATGGGGTTCCAAGTGAGTTAAGAATGGCTCGTATCATAAATCTAGGTAATAGGTAAAAAATAAATTCTTAAAATATTCTTAAAAACATGCAGGGACAAAGCTTAAACTCATTAAAGAGGAACTACTTAAAATATAAAAAAAAAAATACAATAACGATAAGAATATTAAACTTAATCTTCACAATTGAGACAACAGAAGACGAACTCATCCACGTTATTCGCACAGCCTCCATGTACCCAACCTCGCCATCCATGGCATTGTATCAATACTTTCCCTTACAATACTAACATTGAGCGTCATCTTCCTCAACAGAAGAACTTGATTATTTCCTTGACGTTTTCTAAAAATCTATCTCTGCTTTCCTTACAAAATTCGGCTTCTTGATCTCTTCTGTTTTCTTCTTTGTCATTTTTTTTCCTTTAGCTCTCCCTCAGCACTTCTAGTTGCCTTAGGGATTCTCCAGATTTCTATTTTCTTGTAGCAGATTTTTATACGTAGTGCTTGTAAGGATTGTTGTCTTTCTCTTGTTACGCTTTGATTGAACCTGTACTTTATTCCTAACATGAGAAATAGGCATTATGTCTTCGAGAAAGCATAATGGCATATCCAGGCATAACGGACCAGACTGAAGAGTGAGATAGTGATGTCCCCATGTTGCCCATACCAATAGCCCCATCTTGTCTCTTTGGGACATTTTCTGATTGTGTTATAATAACATATTAAATATTTGAAATAAACAAAGAACCCACTATAGAAAATACATTCAGTACATGTCAATTAATAAGCGCAAAAAAGTGTAGTGGTAAATAATTTACTTATGCTTCCGATACTGGCCGTTAAACTCACCATCAAAATAAAAACGAAATTCTGGAAATTGCAAAGTTCACGCACAAACAGCAATAACTTTGTTATTACGACTAGTAAAGTTTCCTACATTACAACAAACATAAAACAGCACTTGTCAATATTAGGACTGCTATTATTTGACAGATGCTTACTGCCGTTTCGTAGATAAGACGCTGTCCCCATCATGCCTCGTGGCCCCATCTTGCCCCACCCTCCCCTACATGTTATCTTTTTTGTGGATAGGCGCGAGTTTTGTCCTTTTCCAAACGTTGGGAGAAGTAAAAGTGCTGATGGCGAGATTAATAATAGTACATAAGGGATGAGAAGTAGCAAATCTAGTATCACGAAGGAAGAAACTAGAAAGCATATTATCACCAGAGGTAAACTTATCTCGAAGTTTTGCTAAAATTCTAGTCAGCTCCTTCTCCGTCGCATTTGGAAGGGCAAACGAGGTATTTTCACTATATGTATCAGCCTCAACAAGAAGAGAGAATTATGTTTGAGTATTTTAAATGACCCATCAAAAGCATTAACAATCATTTGCTGTCAGGTAAGGCACTTATCACCCAAAAACCTGTCACCGGGAATTCTAGTGGATCCTTTTTTCAAATAATTAATGGCTATAAGGCTAGGTACAAAGATTTAGGAGCAAGAATGTAAGATGCAAGTCAGAGAATTGTTAAAAAGTCCCCAAGTTATCAAAAGGGAAATACTGCGACGTACTGCCTGACTGGGCTGTATCTTGGTGTGAATTCACCTTTGAAACTGTAGATCAAAAGCACTTTAAATAACTGATAACCACGAAAATACTACAAAAAAAAGCAAAGGAATTATATCAGCGAATCACGCAGACTATTACTAAGATATTTATAGCAAAGTGTTTATAAAATACCTGCCCCAAACATTGTTTAATACAGTAATCATGCCAACACAATCTAATAGAGTTAAAAGAGTTATATAAAACGGCAAGTTAACTACTCGCAGACATACCATTACTTACAATTATTATCACCAAGCATACATGTCCGCGTCATTACATAACACGTATGTAGGTGGCGAAGTACCGGTACCAGTAGTACTAAATTACTAGCAAGGCGCTATTAAATTACAGGAATTAGATCATTTACGTTGAGATTACTTGCACGAAGAGTCACACGATGCAGTTGACAATAAACGAAGGAACTCGGCGATGAAATTATCTAAATTAGTGGCGATGTCTTGCTGTGGGGCTTTTAGTTTAGAAATGAAGTGCTTTTCATTTTAGTACCATGTGGGTGGTTATCGAGATTGAAAAGCACTTGAGTTGGTAGCAATAAGTTGTTGTACTCAATCCAACTTCCATAATATGCTCGGACGTCTATCGTAATTCGGTAATCATTGAAATGTCCTTTTGATCAATTTAGGTATAGTGGCTATAATAAACACAAATGCAAGAAATTTTATATAAATATGCAATCGATGCATATGCGATGAAAAAAAGTGTCGAAAAAAGCATAATGGGTTTCGTTAGCCACGCATACCATACCATTAGGTTCGGTTCTATACGGCATTTAATTCCATTCACTTTAGTGGTGAACCATTTTTGTCCGGCTTAATTCAATTACTAGAGGACGATATCGGTTGCTGCCCATGTGTGAGCTCTGTTCGCTTAGCGTCGAGCGTTGGACAAAATTTCGATCGAACAGTTTTGAATGCAACAGCGGCTGGCAATTGCATATGTAGTACGAGTTGTGTAGTTGCTTTTTATCGACTGCTAAACGGATGACAGTTTTCGAGTGGTGTACCATTATAACAAGAGGTGAATAGTGAAGTGGACGCTACTAACTGGAGTATATTTTGTTGAAATTAATTGATAGTATTACAGCTTTTATAGCATGAATGATTGTGTGTATTATACATACATGCGGGATATCTCACTTTTAACTGCGCCAATGAAGTAGTTTTTTATACATGTTATCGATATTGATTTCCCTTTCCGATTATATTCCTCACTAAATTTTATTTTTAGATGATCTACCACAATTTAAAATAAAAATAAAAAATTACGTTTTTTTTTATCACAATACCTATCTGTTGATAAAAGTTATTAAGCATTTTTCAAATAAGCAATATCTAAGATCCCTTTAAGAAAAGAAAAAAACTATTGGTAATATCTCCCCAAAAATGTATAAAAAAGCAAACAATCAAAGATATTTCTGTGATTAATACGTAAAAACAGTGTTCGATAAGATAACATTCTAAAATGCATATTTAAATATATCTTTCACTTATTTCATATTTAATCAGATGTTGTCCTTATACAATCGTCTTATCGGTTTTCCAATACATTTCCACATACTTACTTGCCCGATTGTGCCAATACTTAAGTTCCAAATAGCTTTTCTCTACTATGCCTGTTACTATGCTTACAAACCTATTGAATTGTTTATGGAAGTGACAATTTTGCGTAGCGTTATATGGAAGTCCTAACTGTTGTCTCCAGTCTGTCGCTGATAACTTTGTTTATTATCGTATCCTTCTTGTTGTAAAATAACGATTAAAATGAATTCTAATGAAGTAACGTGAGTGTGTGTGCAGGGTTTCACACTTGATTGTACGCAACTAACAAAATAGATTAACGAAACAAATCGTTGATGTTTTTCATTTTAAGTCCTCAAAATAATAACTCGAGAAGAACTGGTAAACAAGTAGGTTGAATTTAATTAAATTGATGATGGGCCAAGTATTAGATAAGCTGATATAGAGAGGCATCTAATTATGAACGAGCGTATTATACAGGAGTTATAAAAGTGTAGGCAATTTACTGAGTTTCCGACTTGAGAATTTTTGATGCTTATAACGGAAACTGTGCACCTAACCATGCGGTGTCACCGAAATGCCAACTATCTGCAGTTAAGCGATTTATAATCGAAAGAAGAACTGAAGATTACGCTGTAGGGCGACGACGATCTACAGCCGAATAAAGAACAGAAAATTATTTTGTGTCACACCCATCGAGTGACAACGATTTGTAAGCGAACGGAAAACTATGGCGTGTCACACCCGAAAGGCGACTACGGTCGATAGTAGGAGTGGAGTTCCAGGTATCTGGTTTAATTTTGAGAAATTTTATATAGGCTTGTAGTGAGCCGGCGTTCGTCGCACATGCGAGTAAAGTCTACGTAAACCGCGTTTGGCCGCGGTAAAATGACAGTGGCAAAACAATGGAAAATATATAAAATTTGTTTAGAGATGAAGTTGCAGCGATTACCAACGAAAAATATTATCGTAAATACTGATTTATATGTCACAGTAGACTGTAAACGTCAGTATTTTCAAACTGCGTTTTTTAAACAAAAATTTAATGTTGCGCATTCTTTAGAATTTTATTGACTGTGTTACATGATCTTCCAGTTACAGCAGGGCAAGAAATGTATTATCATAATTTCCAGAGAAAATTTAAAATTTTACAAAGTTATCTCCATCTTCATCATCACTCAATTGCAGACCAAAATTTTGTGTCTAAGAAAATAATTAGGTGTAACTTGTATTTACAAGATAATAAAGTAATTAACTGTAAAATCACTAAAAACTAGCAATTAGATATGACTAGATTTGTGGTGATTTTTCTATAAGAATATATATTGTAACATATCTCTAGGATATGGAGACCTATTTCTGTCATAATAAAACTCTAGAAATATACGTAAATTCGTTTCACACCTTCCAATAAACTGTTTAATGTAATTACTCTAAATTTGTGAATTTTTAGTATTACTCAACCCAAATTAATACACTTCTCCTGTCTGTAATTGAAAGTTCCTAGTAACCCTAATTGGTGGCGTGAGAAATGTAAATTTGCGGCACATCTTTGATAACACGATAACCAACATCATCCAAAGCGAGTAGATCTTGCCGCGAAGTTACGGGAAATTCCAAGAATAACCGCGCACATAATACTCTTCTCGACGGTCGCTTAAAAGCCGTTTTTTTCCAGGAATGTTTACTATAGAATACGTAGCGCATCTGCGGCCGTTGACGGATATATCGTACGACTTTTTACAGTTAATGTGGTTTACCATAGGGAGCATTGGGTGTTTTACATGTGGAAACGGTTTGATCCGTATGTTTTGTTATTTGATATTATGAGTGTCGGTTTTTTTTTTTTCTGATTAACCCGAATTGTTTCGCTTTTATATTGTTACACTTATAGCGCAGGGAGTTACATGCATGTACAGTATATAAGAGTACTATCTTAAATACATGGTAGTGCCTAATAAACGTCTAACCAATGTAGACACAAATATCGGTCATAGTTATACAGAGTCTCAGAGTAAGAGCATTGCTACGATACCACCAGGAGATATAATCTAAGTCATGTTAAAGCAGCTGTCAATCACAGCTTAATCCAACTGATGTAAATATCTTAGGTGCTAAGAGTTAGCATCATCCGCGAATAATAATGCTTCGCAGTCGGACGACAAACAATTAATAAACAGAAAAAAAATAGAGGCCCCAGGTTAAAACCTAGGGGCACTCTATACTTGCAAACAGGGCGACATGAATTAAATAATTGTAATCATATCTAGTTGAGAATGATTCATGTTGTATCCTGAGGAGTCGCATATTTTTTCAGTATAATTTCTTTTCGGTGCTAGATTAAATTTGAGAAAACGCCTCCACATTTTTCATGTGGCGGAAATATTACTGAATGATAGACCTCAGATCATGTTTAACGCTTTATTTTGTTACGTTGCGGTGTGCGGGCGTGCGGACGCACTACAGTGTTTCACCTGCGGTAACCTGGTAAAATAGCGGTAAACACACGAAGGATGTACTGATGGGGTCGCGATAGTAGTATTGAGAATAAAAGGCTCGAAGAATTGTAACAGTAACGCTTTATTATTAATAAATTAAATAAAATTAGGCAGCAAAAAAAAAACTTTAATGTTGACACGTGGTTTGATAACCAGATCGCAATTATTTATTTAAAATTTAACTAGGTAAACTGCATATAGCGGTGATTAACATAGAACAAAGGGTTACTGGCAATTACGAGTTTTGCGTATATACAAAGCACGAGGTGAGCGATTAGTAAAGAAAAAATAAAAAAGGAAACAAAACAATGAGTAAAGAAAGTGGTAAATTATAAATAAAGTAAGTAAAAATACTCAGCGGTAGCTTGAAGGCGAGGGGCTTCGAAGCTAGTGTGTATGTGCTAAGTGAGAGCACGTGTTCATTGTATTTTTCGAATCACAACGGGTTGTAGTGACTGAATGTTCGTAGAATCGGGAAAGTATAAGAGAGACTGAGCATAGTGCGTGAGGCGCTTATAAAGCCTCGCTAGGTAGGTAACAAAGGGACGAACCAATAGCGGCGTTGAATAATGCACGGAGGGTAGTAAAACTGCGGTTCGGAGCGTCTTGTGGTTTCGGCGCGTAAACTAAATGAATGAATTTCAAATTTGAATCTGAGTGACATAAAAATATCGCATCTGTAACTGCCAGAACCACAGTAAGGAAAATAAAATTACGTTTATACCGCTGATGTTATCTATGTTTCCGAAAGGAATTATTAATTAAAAATATAAGTCATTTCGATTAATGCAATGTGTAACAGTTTTATTCTGTATGAACAGAACCAAACTTCGGATACGCAGTTATTACTTTGGATGTCATACTATGCTTACGACAAGTACTTCTGTTGCAAAAGAAAATCGTGGCGCTATGATTTGAAATATTTCTGGGACTGTTCGTCTGTTTAATTGTTATCTGCTTGTAAAACTGTTGTTCACCTTTGACAAAAATTTGAACACTCCTTACTAATACTATCATAAAAATTATTTTCGGAAATCTACAAAGACAAAATATCTATTTAAATTCGAGCTATGAAATTGAAATTGTTTTTTTTTCTCTTTTTTCCTTTCCTCCGCCTTTCTTAGGAACCCAAGTCAGATTTTAATACATTTCTCAAAAAATTTTGCACAAAAATTAATTTCAAAAATTAATTGAGTCACCAGGTGGGAAGAAAACTCTGATAATTTGCCCAAGGGGTCAATCAGGTGACTGAAACCCTAATTTCGATTTGCATAGAATAAGGTTTTACATATTGCAGACTAAGTAAATATGCTATATTGCAATTATATTAAAAAAAAATACCATAATATCATCTTACTGGGTCACTACCGCTTTTTTCTTTATATACTTCCTGTATGTTTGTTTACATATTCAATTTTTAAATTGCTTCACTGAGGAACACATGCGTCCAATCTCCAAGCTTTCGTGAACCAGTCAAAATTTCAATGGAATACGAATATAGCATCGTCGCGAGTTGTCACAGAAAGAGGCGCCTCATTAAAACTTATTTGGATATTTCAGACAGGCATTTCCTCCCATGTAAGAGAAGCCCTATCTAACTACGGACCTATTTATGTACAAACGTCGTAGATTTTGAAAGTACCAAACGCATAACTATACCACTTGCATAGTCCCAGACCCGGCGCGGCGTGTACTTTTAAAACTCCATTAAGCGTGTGAATCATCAATTATGCCGTGCGACCGACATAATTATAACTGGCTTTTCGTAACTTTTACGTGGAAATGTTTAAATCGAAATTAACGCCACCGTGAGCTGCGGCACAGTCGGGCACGCTTCTACCCGTATCGGGTAAATGGCAAACAGTCGAGAAAATGGTGCATAGTTTACGTAGTTAAGCGAATAACTTGCTACCGTTTGTTGTTGTTCTGGGAATAACGCGGATGAATACGCTAAAGCAGAGGCGTTCATTATTCATGGCGGAGTGGATAAATATTGTGTTTGTTTCGCTAGATGATTTACGTTAAAGTGAAAAAGGGGAACAGGCAATAAAAAAAAATGATAACAACCTATTTGCTTTTACAATTTCATATGTTTGTAGAAGTAGACAGATAATTTATTTGTCATAATGTACAATTCTCACAAAAATGTATAAATACAGGTGTACAGATAAAAATGCTAGTATAGATAAAGTGTGTTGTAGGGATAAAATAGTGCATAAATAAAACTTAAACCAAACATGTATAAAATAACCTAAAAAACGTGAACCCATCCAACTACGATGTTTACAAACAAAACTAGGTTGACAGAACGGCAAACAGGTTAAAATATTCCCATAATTTCCGTGACCATTTCCTTTTTGTGTTTTCGGAAACGCTCACATGGTAATATTTTAATATATTCAGGTAGATCACTATATATTTTCATGGCGTGTAGATTGTGTATAGCTAACTAGATTTTACAAGATGATATCGTATTTGTAAATATGTGCAATGCCCTCTCGATTAATTCTAATTATCAATATTTCTTTCTATGTTTTTCCTAGAGTGGGTAAGCAGAAGACATTAGAAAATAAGCAGGCCAGTAATTGCTATTACTTTACGTACCTTAAATAGCTCTCTACTTAATGTTCTTGTACATACTTCAAGACTCATTGCCTCTTTCTGTAGGCGAAACATGCGTATACATTCTATTTCGACAGATGCGGCGTGCGTTATTTCGGGTATTTTAGCAATAGATTTACGTTTTAGGGAAATCGTAATTCGTAATTTCGTAAGGATGCGAATAAAATACGGTTTTGAGGGTTTAATTACCGCAACTGGAATTAGATTAGAACCGGGAGATTTAGAAAGGCGAGTAGATATAGGGGGCAAACAAAAGTAAAAAGGCATTTTTGGAGATGGTTTAGAAATTTTTACGCATGGGTCGAAGGATGAGGGTGGTACAGGGGCGGCTTTTGTTGTTTATAATAGAGATATTATACCTTAAATAATAGCTCTCTACATAATGTTCTTGTATGTACTTCAGGACTCACTGCCTCCTTCTGTAGGCGAAACATGCGTATACATCTATTTCGACAGATGCGGCGTGCATTATTTCGGGTATTTTAGTAATAGATTTACGTTTTAGGGAAATCGTAATTCGTAATTTCGTAAGGATGCGAATAAAATAGGGTTTTGAGGGTTTAATTACCGCAACTGGAATTAGATTAGAACCGGGAGATTTAGAAAGGCGAGTAGGTATAGCGGGCCAAAAATAGTAAAAAGGCACTTTTGGAGATGGTTTAGAAATTTTTACGCATGGGTCGAAGGGTGAGGGTGGTACATGGGCGGCTTTTGTTGTTTATAATAGGGATATTATACCTTAAATAATAGCTCTCTACATAATGTTCTTGTATATACTTCAGGACTCACTGCCTCCTTCTGTAGGCGAAAAATGCGTATACATCTATTTCGACAGATGCGGCGTGCGTTGTTTCGGGTATTTTAGCAATAGATTTATGTTTTAGGGAAATCGTAATTCGTAATTTTGTAAGGATGCGAATAAAATAGGGTTTTGAGGGTTTAATTACCGCAACTGGAATTAGATTAGAACCGGGAGATTTAGAAAGGCGAGTAGGTATAGGGGGGCAAAAAAAGTAAAAAGGCACTTTTGGAGATAGTTTAGAAATTTTTACGCATGGGTCGAAGGATGAGGGTGGTACAGGGGCGGCTTTTGTTGTTTATAATAGGGATATTGAAACACATAATCGAAAGTTTAAATCAAATTTCAATATTTTTCAGGCAGAATTAGTTACAACAAATCAGGCAGTGGTTCATATTAGGGGCGAATGGGAATTTATACGGGACGTGAGGATTATAACGGATAGCTTATCTGCATTAGAGGCGTTAAGGAATTTAAAAAATCCGACTGATTTGTTATTAAATACTTGGGATATGCTGCGTGAGGGAGTATAAAACTTTTTTGGACTAGTGCTCACGTAGATACAATCGGTAATGAGAGAGCGGATCAATTAGTGAATGAGTGGTATCTAGGGGAGATAGCACGATTATTAGATTTGAGTTAATTTTGGCTAGCGTAGTTAAAAAAAGCGCAGGAAAGCATGCATCAACTTAACCCTAAACCTACCAAAATGTGCTTTTGAGGCACAATTGATTTTGAAATTGCTGGAACTTTGTAAGTTAACTGCCCACAGACTGGAGGATTTTTGTATTCTCAAAATAAACTATTGAACACAGAATGACATAAAATTTTTTTTAAAATATTTTTCCTATTTTACCAAAAAAATTAAACATAATTTACCGACACGTCCTACCAAGGTGTGTCTTTGAGGCACATACTGTTATTATACTATAAAATGCATTGCTACGTTATTTAAAACTAGGTATGTGGGTAAATCCCCCGTAATAAGATATGCTTTATATTTCGGGACTTCCCCTTGTATGTAAGAACTTCCAGTTGCATATGAAGGGGAATTCCCTAAATGCGTTTTGCTAAAACAGTCAGCTTACAAACTGCATTGCTATCAGTGTATTTGTGACTTTCCTAACGAACGCATTGGCCGTTTTAGGTGTCTATTGGTTAATTTTATTTCTTTTACCTAGTGGAGAGTATAGTATAGACAGGTAAGCAAAATAAAGTTTTGATTGACCCCAGTAAAAATAGATTTGTTGTTTTATGCTTATTTGGTTTTGAAATTTATGCAGAAAGTATGACCGATTGGTTGACTGACCGACGCCGCCACTAACTGAAAAGGAGTTGCTCGATGCATTGTACAAAAGTGATGAGGATTTGGGAAGGAATGTAAATGATGGTGAAGATGAAGAAGAGCCAAATAACGAAACCTCTTCTAGTGAAGCGGATTATCAAGAAACTGGCGATGAAGAAAGCGATGAACAAGAAGGAAGTGACAATAGTGATGCTAATGATGAACCGCCCGGCCATTCGCAAACTTTTATTGGAAAAGATGGTACCGAGTGGAATGCCACGCCGATTGCCAAGGGAAAAACACGTGCACACAACATAATTACAACAGCTTTGAACAAAGTGAAACTTCCACCTGGAGTGCATGTTGATACTCCTTGTGACGCATTCAATTTGTTTTTTGATGATACGGTTATTGGTATTGTGGTTACTTTCACTAATAAGGAGGCTGTTCGTATTCTTGGCGATTTGTGGAAACCAGTTGATGACGTTGAAATCCGTGCTTTCTTGGCCCTTTTGATTACTGCTGGAAGAAATAAACAAGGAATGGTGGACTATAATGAGCTATGGAATCCTTTATATGGAAATCCTGTTTATCGAGCGTGTATGTCACGAAATAGATTTACTCAATTACTAAGATTTATTCGTTTTGACGATAAAGCGACCAGAACCCTCCGAAGGCAAAAGGACAAGTTGGCACCAATTAGAGACCTGTGGGACCGTGTTAATACAAACTTGCTGAAATATTATCTTCCTGGCAGTAATCTAACCATCGATGAACAACTGGTGCCTTTTAGAGGTCGTGTATCTTTCCGACAGTACCTGCCAAGCAAGCCAGATAAGTACGGTATAAAAATTTGGTGGATATGCGATAGTGGAACTAGTTATCCGTTACGTGGTATACCCGTACTTAGGAAAAGAAGGTCTCAACAGAGCAAAAACTTAGCGCAAAAGGTGGTTGAAGACTTTGTGAACCTTTTCTGAGAACTAAAAGGAATATTACGTTCGACAACTTCTTCACCAGCTACGAGCTTGCATCCAGTTTGCTTACCAAACGGCCTAACTTGTGTAGGAACGCTCAGAAAAAATAAGCGCTGCATACCACCAAATTTTTTACCTCACAGGCGACGGAATATTGAAAGCAACTTGTTTGGTTTTCAGAAGACAATGACTTTGGTATCTTATGTACCTAAGAAAAATCGCTGTGTCATATTATTATCTACAATGCACAACGACGCCACCATTGATGAGGAAAATAAAAATAAATCTGAAATCAATAAGTACTACAATTCCACGAAAGGAGGGGTGGATACACTTGATCAGATGGTGCATACATATTCAGTGAAACGCAAAACTAATAGGTGGCCTTTGGTCTATTTTTTCAATATAATTGATGTGTGTGGAGTAGCTTCATTTGTCATTTGGAGAAATATCCATCTGACTGGCATATTTCCAAAAAACGAAGACTTCGCAAAATTTTCTTACGAGAAATTACAACAGAAATTAGTACTGGGGCAAATTAGACGTCGTAGTTTGAGTGGCTTGCATAAAAGTCATACTTCATTGATACAAACTACGTTGAATCAAGTACCAACCACAGGGGAGTCTTCGGCTCGAGAAGTAAGAAAACGAAAACGGTGCTATATTTGCCCATCAAAGAAAAGCAGAATGTCAACACAGTTATGTGATAAGTGTAAGCAAACGGTTTGTGGTGAACATTCAGAGAAAATACTCACGTGCACAAATTGCAAACTACAGAAATAACTTTCAAATATTTTACTATCTTGTACTATTTTTAAATTATATCTTCTGACACACAATATTCTTTCTATATGTTTTAATCTTACTGTATACCTACTACATGAAATAAATAATGCATATTTTGCTATTATTTACATCAACAATGTGTACAAATAGATGTGTGTCTGTGAGGCACACCTTGGTAGGACACGTTACGATAAAACGTTGGTAGGACTAGGGTTAATAATGATTCGCAGAGTAGGTGGGACATTACTTTAAATGGGAGGTGGACTAGGAAAATATAGGTAGAGCTACATGATTTAGGGAAATGAGGGCTAATTTATCGTATCAGGCGTTAGAATTACTAACAGGTCACAGTAATTTTAAATCACATTTATGTAGAATTGGGAGGGTTAGTGATTCGCATTGTGAATGCGATGTGATAGATACAGCGAGGCATATCTTATTTGAATGTTCACTCACTTACACATACGCGGTCGCGGACGGAAGTTAGCATTAACTAAGAGGTTAACTTGGCCGCGAAGCGAAACAGATATTAGAGATAATGAGTCGGTCGAATGGCGGGAATTTTTTAATATGTTGCTAAAGAACTAGATAGGTTACGCTATGATATTTAGATAATTATTAGGGTAGTGCGTATTTATAAATGAATATTATATGCTCTTTGGTGGTCGGAATTAGTGTAAAGCTATAATTTTGGCATAGTTGGGGCATATATATAAATATTTAAAATATACATCTTTAATTTAATTACTATTGGTTGGAATAATTGGGATTAAGTTATTGTTAAGTATTAGAATAGGTACTGCTATTATTTTAGGGTTAACAACAGTCTTGTTTTCAACCAATTACTATATGCTGATGTGAGGTCTATTCTATCTAAGGCCGCCACTTCTTCCACCTAAATTCTATTATTTGCATCCTTCGTCACAAATATTAGAACAATCGTGCTTAAATTTTCATTCTCTCATTACTAGATGCAAGATTAGATTTAACAATTGAAGAAATTGTGACATTTTGCTACTGCAACAGTAAGACCTGTAAATGCATTTCAAACCATCGATGTTTCAACACATTTTCTTACAAACTTATCTGTATTAGTACTTCGTCAGTTATGTGTGCCGTATGTCGCATACTCCGGCGTGCATAATTGAAGAGATCAGACGTCTCATTTGCATTTAGCACTGCACATTAAACTAAATCAAAGAGCGTGCTTCTGGCAGTCTTGATGTGGCGCTATTAAAGCAATTATTCCATTTGTTATAATCGCTGGTTATAAGGAAGTTGCACGTCCCTCGAACGTGTGCATGACAAAATTTGTTCTGAACCTGCAAGATGTGTAATGTCATCTTGAGCATTAGGAACTTTGCAATTGATGTCATGTCTCTCTACTACGATCATTCACTATGTATCAGTACGCAGATTACTCACTTATCCAACAGGTAATGTAATAAAAGAGTGACGTTTAATACTTATGAAAAGACAACTTATAAGCTTTTCTTTCCATGTTTCCTAATAATATCTCTTTAAGTTACTAAAGTATTGCGCAATTCTTTCAGAGTTCATCTTTCAAAATTGCATACCTTATATAAGATAAACTCGGAACTTTAATAAACTTAACGTCGCTTGTCTCTGCCATGCTATTTCATGAGAGTTTCGCGAAGAAAAAAAATACCTCAAGTTTCAAAGTCTGAAGGTAGTTTAGTTAAACCGCAACAATTAGTTCCTAGCTACAGTTACGGCAAATTAGAGCGGGTAGGAAATTGGAAAGTTTAGCCAACGATACCGACGATATTATGCTTTATTTAAAACCTAAAGTTTTAAATTAGAGATTAGTTAGTGCTTCCTTACTCTCGGTTAAGTAAATTTCAAAGCGTATTGGCTGTACATCTCAAGAAGCCGATTCTGGTGACTATAATAGAAATAATTTTATCTCTGCTTTCATTATGGAGTTAATGAAAACCTGTTAACTAATTTATATTTGAAATACATCTGTACTGTATAATACAAATAAAAATTTAGCTAAAAGCATCAAGCTGTAGGTATATTAGAGCGCATGCAGGCATTTTGTTTCATCTCAGAAAAAAACTTAATCATTATTGAAACCAATATATTCCCAGAGGGGCAAAAACGAGGTTAAGGGAAACATCTTTGTGAAGTATCTAAGAAAAGTTGGCATTAAGTAGATATACATCGACGAAGTAAAAGTTAGAACTTGGCAAGAACCAATAACTCAAATTCGATAAGAAATATGAGGTATGTGAGAGAACGAGGGCAAATATCAATCAACAAAGATAGATACACGTCGGAGCATACAGTTTCCTACTTACATAATCAGAAAGTAACTTTAATAAGTTGATATTAGCTTTCGCCTTTGCTCTGTGGCACGAGTTTCGATTTGGCTTGTATCTTTGAAGCAACATTACTAGTGCTGTCGTTATTTTTTTTGCTCTCATGCAAAAGGGTTTCTCAAGCATTTAAGAGTGTAGTATACTAGCTGATGGAGCCGATAGCCGGCAAAGGTACCCCTTACGTCTGTATTTTAATCTATATCTTTAATATATATGTATAATTGTATAATTAAATTGGAGTTTCTGAGTCTTAGCAGAGTAATTTTTTTTTTCGATTTAATATTTTCTGTTACGTTTTGGTTATGCGTATATATTGCTCTGTTTTCCATAGCACAAATGTCGGGAATTTAAATTTTTAAAATGTGAAATATATTTAACCTAATATGAATTACAATTTTCTATTCATTTTTGTATCGTATTCATTTAATATTTAACAATTTTATTTACCCTTATAATTACTTTATTTTTCAGAAGTACATAAAAATAATTAGGATAATTTGACTGATTTACTTTATCCTCTAGTCTCTAAGTTTAATATCTTTACTAATTATCTTTTATCTGATAGAGGATACGAGACACTTATGGATACGTCAACCCACCTGTCAAGACACCTTTCCGGCTGCTTGCTAACGAATCCATAGAAGTTTTGTTACCTAAATAGCGAATCCCAAATATCCCTCGAATCGTTAAATAAAATGTTAATATAGTATGTAAGTTTAAAGTCACACAAAACATGTAATAAGCATGAGCATTTTCTTTATTAAAACATCTAACACTACTATTTTTATTTTATAAGAGACTCTTTAATCATAAGCACGTGTATTAGTTTCATATGCTGTGCAAAACAAACTTATTTCAATCAAAATACATAGGTATTCAAAGTTTCATAAATTCTGTATCAATCAACTGAGTAGATTCTGGTAATTCAAACCAATAGAGTCATCTATTATTCAATAGCTAAATTAAATGTGTAAAGGACTTTTTAATTTCGGTGCAAATATTTATCCATAAATTTGAAATTTCTTGTAATAAACCATATCAGAATCGATTTATGACAACATAAATTTGCATCACAAAAGTGAGGATATCCCCTACAAATATTTATGCATATAGAAGTATGTGTAACTGACTTGGTACCGACCTGGAGTATTCCAGAAGCGAACATACGGACATAGAACACTCCCACCTCCTTACTAGTGAAAAATATTGCAATCATACTAAGGGCCATTGCTAGGGAGGAGGATTGCCATTCAATCTTTCTTACATCTGGAAGAAACATTACTTTAATAGATGGAAATCCTCTAAATCTAATTACCACCTAATCGACTTTAGAAAGCTGCGACAATTAGTTAAATGTGAAACTTTATTTGCTTACAACAACTATCAAAAAAGAATCGAGATTGACATTGTTGGCAACCTACGCAATTTTTGGACTTTTATAAACAACAAAATATCAACTTCGAGAATTCCAGGCCACTTTTTGCACAATGGTATTGAACTTATACACCCTTTGGACATCGTGAATGGTTTTGCTAAACAATTTGAATCGGTATTTTAGCCTAGTGACCTTGAGTGTTCACCAACATTTAGTATGTATCCATCTTTTAATGTAACTCTCATCAAGGAGGAAGATTTGCTAGACCAGAATTCTAGAATTCCAGGCCACTTTTTGCACAATGATATTGAACTTATACACCCTTTGGACATCGTGAATGGTTTTGCTCAACAATTTGCCTCGGTATTTTATCCTAGTGACCTTGAGTGTTCACCAACATTTAGTATGTATCCATCTTTTAATGTAACTCTTACCAAGGAGGAAGATTTGCTAGACGATGCTGCTGGATTTAAGGCAGACATGCCATCCTGTGACGACTGCATACTAGGCGTGGTGGTGAATCATTGTGCTGTTGCTTTGGCTTTTCCCCTTACAACTTTATACAACCGCTGTATTAAAACATCGTAATTCCCCAGCGTCTAGAAAATATGTAAAGTAATATCAATTTTCAAGAAGGGTGGCCAGACGGATATTAGTAATTATAGATCTATAAGCTTACTATCAAACTTCGCCAAGCTTTTTGAGCAGATATTGTACAAACAGAATTATATTAAAGTGAAACCGTACTTGTGCCCTTGCCATCAGCGTGGGTTTATGCCTGCTAGATCTACTGTAACTAATTTAGTCATTATTACACAGTTTCTTTCGATGGCACTGGATCGGCGAGGGCAGGTCGAGGTACTCTATACGGACTTTACAAAGGGTTTTGATACCGTCAATCATAGAATAATCCTCAGCAAACTAGAGGCCATTGGCTTTTGTCCTGCACTGTGCACATTAATGTCCTCCTACTTAAATAGGCGTCTTGATTATGTTACCTACAATAGATTCACATCGGATACCCTCATCATGTACCACAGGGCTCGAATTTGGGACCGTTACTTTTCAACATATACATGAATGATCTATTAGAGAAAGTGAGTTGTGAACTTCTGGCTTACGCTGATAACCTAAAATTGTATAGTGAGATCAATAGTCTCGCAGATTGTATTAAATTTACTACAAACTAATATGACCTTAATCGATGTGTGGTGTTCGTTGGACTGAACTGATTAGTGTGTATGTGCCCAAAAGTGATGCACCATAGGTACGGAATGGGACGTATACAGCGACGCCGTTTCAGCGCCCGCCGATCAACACCAGGACAGTTCAGCGGCTGCATAGGTGTGAGTGCGTTAAACTATAGATAAACTTAATATCTTAAACCAAATCGTTCATATCTTATAAGAATTTTTGTACCACGTGTTATTTGGTTGCATGGGAGGTTCGATGCGGCCGTTTCGATGCCGGAACGTTTTGACGCATATGCAGTACCATTGAAATTTGATTTGAACGTCAATCAAACATTTAAAAAGCACTTGTGTATCATCAGTGTTTTAATTATGTTTGTTTTTTTTTTTTACAGTTGGAGGGGTGACAGGGAGGGTAATGATTTTTTACAATGAATATTTTTTTTTTCTTTTTTTCGAACACTTAAAGACGGGATGGATTGGAAATGTTCCAAATCAATCATTTTTTTTTAACATTAGAAGGAGGAAGAGGGGAGCGGAGGATATTTGCTTTTAATGATATTTTTCTTCTTGTTTTTTTTAACATCGGGAGAGAGGCCATTAAAAATGATTCAAAATCGTATTTTATCTAACATCGGAAGGAGGGAAATGGGAGGGGAGGGGGAAATTGGTTCTTTTAATCATATTTTTTTTTCTTTTTTTTTCGGAACATCTCGATAGAGGATCCATAAGAAATGTATTAAATCATATTTTTTCTAACATTGGAAGAGGAAAAGGGAGGGGGTATAATGCATTTTTGATGATTTTTTTCTCTTTTAAATCAATTTTTTTAATATTAGGAAAGTGGATGGGGAAAGGTAAGTATTAGTTTTTTAAATGTTTTTCTTCTTTTTTTTTCGAAACATCGGAAGAGAGAGGGCGCGTTAAAAATATTTCAAATCATAAACATCATCATTAAAAAGCGAATGCCCCTTCCCTTCGACCTCTTCCAATATTAAAAAAAAAATATTTGAAACATTTTTAATATATCCTCTACGAATGTTTAAACAAAACGCAAAAAAAAAAATTCATCCTCCCGATGTTTCGCAAAAAAGAAAATTATCATTTAAACCAGTCACTCCCCTCCCGCTCTCACCCCTACCAACACTAAAAAAAAATATGATAACATTTTTAATGTGAATTTAATTAATTTAATGTTTTTTTGAACATCGGGGGAGAGGCCCGATGTTCAAAAAAATCTCTGCATTATACGTTTAACTTTTTTTTACTGATTACTATTATTTCGATGCGATTTAGAGATAATATTCTTCCTAAAACCATACCACCACTTCTTTGCAAAAGTACCGCATGGTGTTAGCAACAAGCTCTTATTAATTTGTGGTGGTGCATATTCACGTCATAAAAAAAACTTCAACCAACGAATTTCAAAGAAAATCTTTTTCTGGACAAAAAAGCAACTCTATGTAAATCCATCCTGATTTCAACGTGCCGAAAAAAAGAAAAAATATTATTTAAAAAATCATTACCCTCCCCTATCCTCCATCCAATGTCAAAAAAAAAATGATATTTCGAAAAAAAAAGAAAAAAACCATTAAAAAAAAATCATTCACATTGTGTTTATAGACAGAAAAAAGGATGGTATCAATCACAAATAAATTCGAAAAGTGTTACATATGTAGTTTGCAACCAATATCATATCCAGGTATCCATAGATTAAGCTCAAACGCGGCCGCTGAAATGTTCGGCGCTGAAACGTCCCGGCCGCTGAAAGTGTCTGGCGCTGTAATTCGGCGGCGCTGAAACGGCGGCGCTGAAACGTACTAGGCCCCCATAGGTACATATCAATTTATGATGATTCGCCAAATAATTTTCATTTGAGTACGGTAGGTTGTTGTTGACAGTGCGAGAACTCAGTATCAGGTACGAGTCAGAGGCGAGTACCTGATGAGTCGGAGCGCTGGTTTGTATAATTTTTTTTGGCTGAGAAAAATATTTAGGAAGTCTTATTAAAAAAAATTGATACAAATAGATGTACATTGGTCCAACTCGATTTTGTGCAAGAAAAGCTTTTTTTTTAATAGATGAATACATTTCTATCTGTGAACTGATGGGAAACTAATTAATGTTAGCTACGAACTTTAACTCATTATGCCCAAAGCTATTCACGCTGAATTTACTACCAATTTTACAAGCCTCAATTCCTCGTTGTGAAGACCTTTTGACGACCTGCGCACAAAGGACGAGTGTTCCAATCAAGTACAGGAAACGACACCGTATATCGCACCCAAAAAGGCACATCTAACGCTCCTAACGAATCTCAAAGACAGGAAGTGCTTGTGAGGAGGCCCGGACGTATCACACGACCCCTAGCCGATGCAACGTGTCGGTTCCTCAGGCCGAGTCACTGCTCACCCATCCATCACCACCGCTGATGTATTGCGTGATTAACTCCGTGGCGGGCTACGCTTAAATTGCATTCCGCCACCGTTCCGGGGGACTAAAATTGTTTTCGGCTGGTAACGGGAGGCCTCAAAATAGGAGAGCGAGGCGGGTGTATATCGTCACCGCTGTTACGTAATATTTTCTGAGTTAATTGAGATTTGACACTCTTAACGATGTCGTGGAGCTTGTAAAATTAATCCTCGAGGATTTGTGGAATAATTGTGAAGTGGGGCGGTAGATTAAAGCGACCCTTTATGTGTCGCTATCGGTGTTCGAGGCGATGTATTATGGAGGCATGATAAACAAGCCATTAGGGTGCAATATAGCGGGGTAATACATTACATTCTCGTTATAGAACTGGTAGAAGGGTAATCTAAGACACGCTTTTTATGATCTGCTGGGCGCAGGATAGGCGACTGCACCTATACAATTTTTACACGAGATATATATAGCAGAATAGATGAAGGAAGCAAGTTTAATAGTGTGCTCTCAAGGTTTCGACAGAATTGACTTCAAAGTACTTCAAACTGGACTACCATACGTCCCTCACTGATGAATGGTATGTTAAAGAAGATCACCCTTAAACTGGTATCTCACAATGCTCTATCTTGGTACTTTATCATTGTTTGTTACTTATATTAACGGCATTACAATTTGAGTTCAAGGGAGTAAATTTTTATTATGCCTAACAATACTAGCAAGGAAAATCCATAATTATACGTCTAACCGGAACGGGTTCTTGAAACTTTGGGGATGCTCAGCCCAAATTCAATCGAGCAAGACCTAGCCTCGTTTACAGGTAACCCCTCCTGCCCTTTTGACCGGCGAGCCACTTCCGGGAAACAAGCTTTTTGTTCGGTAGCGAATGGTTTTAGTAATTTTAGCCAAAGATGTTTCCTAACTGTGTTTTCCACCGTCAGTCGAAGCAGGGCCGTTGGTTAGCCTAATGATTGTCGACTTACCCTTCTCGTCGGCTTTCTCTTACCGATGATAACTTCCTCTCCAACACCTTTCTAAGGGTTCAAACTGAACTTCTTTTAAATGGCGAAATAATAGAACGACTTATATTTTTACAATTATATATTGAATATTTTTAAGACATTGAAAAAGAAAGAAAAAAAAACTAACAAACTACACAATTAAATAAAATAACAAGTGAATCAGAATGAACAAAACACAATTTTGTTTTAAATTTTTTTGTGTGACAATTAAGTTAAGCTAACAATCTACGAATTTAATACAGGATCAAGCAAATGACAAAACAAAACACAACTATTTAGATGAATTTTTTTAGGCTTTACTTAACAGTGTTGATTAACTTAAATTCTAGTAATTCTTACTTTCAAATTACTTATTAAGGGGGAGAGAGAGAGAGCGAACGAGTTACGGTTTTCACGTAATTGCATTGGTTAGTTTTAAGCAGAAATTTTGAACATCTTACCAGCCGATGCGGGAAAAAATAATTCTTCTCGTAATCTAAATCTTAAGGTACAAAACTTTACACAACACCCACAAAAATTTAAGCCAAGAAAAGGGAGTAATTTTCATGAATTTTATCACAAAACAAAACACCTCTCGAGGAAAGCTTATGCTTCCTGTTCTCGAATTTTAAGCGTTTTGATTGCAAAAACTAAGGTGAGAAGTTTTAATTTTAAGTTTTAGAAACGCCCGATACGAAATTAGAGACGCGTGCTTTTACTTTAGCTGTAACGGAGACCACGAAATTAATTAATTGAAAACAGCTATGTTAAGGATTTTTATAAACTTTGATTGTGACGTCATTTCGCACCGATAACTAGTTTCGCTTCTCTTTAGAGGAGGGTGCAAGTATGACCGAAGGCGTTATTTTTCTGACTTTCAGACGTCCTACTTGAGAGGACCGTGCGAATTGCTGAACGGCAAATGTAACGTACAATAAACAAAAGACAGATAACATACAAAGTAATACCATATTATTTAATTACGCGAGTCTTTAAACGAAAATAGATATGTTTCCTGTGAGGCAGACGCTACTCAGCAAATGCCACGGTCCCTTCAACTACGTATTAAATAAAATGAATTAATTCCGCATTATACAGGATGGAATTTCGAATTCTTACAATACAATAAATTCATTCAACGACATATTTTTCTGTTCCACTTCCATTCAGCTAGTAAGTTTGCCTCACGTTGGGCGCCCATTAAATATACTGTGCTTATATTTCAAACAATTGGGTAAATGCGTTTAATTTCTTAACTTCTATTACAACTTTCATTTATTCACACATTGTCAAAAAATAATATCTGACTGTTCCCCCAAAAAAAAACCAATATCGAGGAAGCCAAATCGATAGGAAGTTACTAACAAATATACAACAAATTGATTTCCGTATTGAACCAGCGTTCTGAAGCTTTATCTGACGGACGTTTCGTTCTCAATCGCAAGGAATATCTTCAGGGCTGCTCCTCCTGCTATTAGTGTGAAATTGTTTCAAGTTACAAATTATCTTATTGCTCTACAAAATGAAAAAAGAGTTAACTTTTCGGCTGAAAAACGGTGGTAACTCTCTTAAAACTGCCTACCTCTTCCGATTTGCGGAATAAATAAACTAATATTATTACAGAAAAATCCATAAAGCTTAATACATTTGTTTCGAATAATCTATGATATTAACATTTATTATTTATACGTAATATGTTGCTGGCAAACCCACTTCTCCACTTTCTCCAGAATAAAAAAATTCGAAAACTATTATAAATATAATTTCCATTTGGCCAAATGTAATTGAGCATCATAGAAAACTATACAATTACTTCTGTTGGGATAAAATATGTACATCATAGTGTATATACACGGCTGATTGCCGTAAATGCTGTAACATTGAAGTAAGGCAAACGAGAGAGATGGTTGCACTTGGAGAATCCGCAGGGAAATTATCTTCTCTGGAAGCTCAAAGGAAATTACGTGTATTAGTTGAATTGCGACAGGCAAAAGTGGTGCAGCAAAAGTACAAGCCAAAGGTATGTTCTTTGTTGTTTTAAGATTGCAGAGTGGTTAAGTTATTTTATGACGAACATAATATTTATTTCACAAGATAGCGAAATAATGAATTAAGCAGTCTTAGTGAAACAATCTCAACGCGTCGTTGTTGGGATTAAGAGCTCTCGAAATCAATTTATTTCTACATTGGAGAAACCAATTGAAATAGCCAGAGGAAATAATTTGTTATTATCTACAGATTAATTATTTAGTGAGAGCGAATATTGATTACTATGAAAAACAGTAAATCCGAGTTCCTGCACCTATATCTGTGGGAGAAGATACTATTTATAATGTCGATGTTGGTGAAGCGAGTGATATAGCAGCAACACTACTCAAAGCACCACCCATCTTGTTTGCGGAAATACTTCCAAATTTCAATTAACTTAAGTATAAGTTCAATAATTAATTAAAACGTCCTTAAACCATTTTTGTTTTTTCCTTAACACCAAAACACGATATTTTCTCCTAGAATCCAATTTTAACTCTTGTATCACCTATGTCTTCTTAAATACAAAGATACAGTAAAAGTTGTAACAAGAACTGTAATAATCCAGAGAATATCTGAACATAGAACCATTAACAGAGACAGTAGAGAAATAGGAGATGAAATCGTTTGATCATTTAATGAGAATGAAAAAAGAAAGATTGATGGTGAAAAAACACAACCAAGAGAAGATTCGACGGAAACGTTAAAATTAAATAAAGAGAATTATGTTGAAAAAAGACACTGTAGGTGGGTCAAAGCAAACAAGTTGAGAAAGAACAGAAAACCATGGGAAAATATAATAAGTAAAGACTGGCAAAAGTAGCTATATATTTAATTGAAAATTAGTTAATGATAGAGTTAATAATAGGCGAAAAAACTAATCAAAATTTACAAAATACCCCAATCATTACGGAAAATGTGCACAACTTCATAATTTTCTACTCTAAGTATTTTTTCTTATTGTTAGTAACATATTGGCGTTCTGTGAAAGCAAATAGTACTTTTACCTGACACAAAATTGACAAGCAATGGATTTTATCATAACTGAAAATTTGCATACCTTTTTACCGAGCTACTGTAACATTTAGCATGCTATGAACGGAAAGGGGATTTATCTGAAACGAAAACATCTTTGATTCAGCTGCAAAGGCCTACTTGATTTTAAAAACTCGAAAGCAAATGATAAATAGGTTTCAGACAAAGCACGACTTATTTCCCAGATATTAAATTCCAATTCAAAAATTATTTGTCCATTATACCTATTCAACGATTGCAATCTTTTTACAATATGAAATAATTAACGAATTCATGTATTTCTGCTAATAACTGTAAGAATTAAGAAGAATTCTTTTCCGAAGAAAAATTTATCTCACGCAGGATTCGAACCTACATACTCTCGTTTACCGGACGAATGCTCTACCAATAGAGCTAGCGAGATATATGCAGATTCATGCGAAATCGACATTTATCGATTTGTCGCATGTTGTCGTGGATCAGGTTTATTTACAAAAAAAGAAAATAGTCTCATGGTAATATACCCATAGTAGACACACATATACAGGGTATTCCACGTAACTGGTTCATTAAAAGTTTATGATGTTCTATTACTTACTTATATTTGAGATTTTGGCACCATTATCTGTTCGATTGGAACTATAAATGTAAAATACCTTAACCAAAATATCACTTCCGATTGACCGGAAGTGGATGTTAACTTTCTTATTTTAAATAGAATGATATAATTTTTTATTCATTTTTGGATTCTACAACATAAATACGGTCAGTTTTCATTAGCTATTCCTATAGCTAACATGTTACCGTTTTTGAGTTATTTAAGTTTTTTTTTTTTTTTGTCATAATCATTGCATCATTGAGAAATTAATTCTCGGTTAATATTGCAAGTAGAGACTCCAAATTTGCTATGTTATGAATGTAGATATAACTCTAAGAAACGGTAAGCACACTTTACATTCTAACATAGAGGGTGTTCAAAACTGAGGAACAAAGTGACATATTTTGAAATGCAGAAAACTCTTTTCTTTTAAATAGAACATCGTGTATTTTAATTCGGAATTAGGAAGTAAATATCATCCCCTATCACTTTATCAGAATTCCCTATACCTATCTTAATAGATTTTGAGATATGAACGATTTTTGTTAATCAGACTAAGTATAGCCCTATCTTTGCGTGTTTGTAGCTGGCTCTGAATGGAATTAATGTCAATTCATTGACTAACCAAAGTGTTTATGTATATCATTGTAATTACACTTTCGTACAACGCAATATTTAATAGAAATGACTATTCGAACAGACATTCTTGTATGGTTATTCAAAAACAATACATGAATTGACGTGAATCCATTTCAGAACCAGCTACAAACATTTAAAGATAGGGCTACTTAGTATGTTTAACAAAAGTCGCTCATATATCAAATCTATTAAGATAGGTATAGGGAATGCTCATATAAAGTGATAGGGGATGATATTTACTTCCTAATTCCGAATTAAAATACAGGGTGTTCTATTTAAAAAAATTGAGTTTTCTGCATTTGAAATATGTCACTTTGTTCTCAGTTTTGAACACCCTGTATGTTAGAATGTAAAGTGTGCTCACCGTTTCTAGAGTAATATCTACATTCAAACATAGCAATTGGAGTCTCTACTTGCAGTATTAACCGAGATATTAATTTCTCAATGATGCGATAATATTATGACTAAAAAAAAAAGAAAAACTTAAATAACTCACAAACGGCAACATGTGGCTATAGGAATAGCTAATGAAAATTGACGTATTTATAGTTGTAGAATCCAAAAATTAATAAAAAATTAGATCATTCTATTTAAAATAACAAAGTTGACATCCATTTCCCGTCAACCGGAAGTGATGTTTTGGTTAAGGTATTTTGCACTTATAGTTCCAATCGAACAGATACTGGTGCCAAAATCTCAAATACAAGTAAATAATAGAACATCATAGACTTTTAATGAACCAGTTACGTGGAATACCTGTATATATAGAACTTAATTAACTAGTTTGTAATACAAAATCATGTCAAAAGAAATCCATGGCAGTAATTTATACCTACACCATATTTCATAAATCATCGTCCTGTGGTTGAGTCGCCTTATTACTTGATCAATGTATCTAAATTATGATGGCACATAGAATTGTGATTTCTTTATAAACTTCTCTCGGTACATATTATTTTCCCCTATGGAAAAACAACAAATTCACTTATGCAGAGGAATATCTTAATAGTATCAAAAAGCAGAAAGGATTCCTTCTTCTACCAAAGTCCGAGCCTAAAGAAACTTAATTCCTTTCCCGAATTAAATTACTAAATCGTCCCGTGGCGGTAGTATTTTCCCGCGACAAATCATAGCGTTACAAACGAAAACTCGAACGCGACGTAACGCTAATGCGACCCGACATGAATCAAGCGATTATAGGGGTTGTACAGGGGACCAAGAACGTCGGGCATGGCCGACGACGACGCTCCAAGATGATCGCATTACTTCGCCTAATGATACTATCTCCCCTTTACGTCGTCGTCCACCGTAATCCCCTCCTAGCAGAACTACTCCCAGGCAAGGGCGGCATTTCGCGTCCAGAATGCGAATGTTGTAAGCTACGGGGTTAAGTCCACATCGACCTACCAGTAGCACTATCTGCCCACGTGAGGCGGTAGATAGTGCCGCTGTCGATTCCTATGGAAAGCGGGTCGAATTTTACCCGACTTTGACGTGAGCAATTTGGATTAGATTGAGAAAGGGTGCGTGAATGGAAGGGGTTGAGTTTAAGGAAAAAGGATGCCCCAATTTGGAGCCTGTTAAAATATTTATGCTTGAAATTGTATTGATTCGGAGCTACAACGTCAAGATGCATAGATATAAAAGGCTGAAGCAGATGACTTTAGTTGTTAGATGAATTACAGTTTTCGCGGAATCTGCTGCCTTCCAGTGTAAAGAAAAGCACTCAGAATTATTAGAAAGAAACCCTCATACCATCAAGCTTTTATTAACCGCTTTAAATAATATTTGGTGAAAACAATGTGATAGAACACAAAACTGGCTTAAAATTAACGATTCATTTCCAATTCTTTACTAGTAATGTATTTAGGCTTCAAACTCTGTTACAACGCTGCAGCAATTTTCTTAATAATACATTCATACATCAAGGAATGCATTTTTTCCACAGTTACGAGTTCAAATGACACCCTACTCTATCCAAACAATGTGTGATAGCCTTTTTGCTGCCCAGATCGTTACTTGGTATATCGTCAAGACAGCCTGTTTGGTTTCTGGGCATTTACTCATTTAGATACTACTGTTATTATTATTGTTAAAGTATTTATTTTTCTTTGAATCCAATATATACACTGTAAAAGAAGTTGCAGTAAAATTACATGTAAAATCGTTGGTAACAAAGTTGCCTACAATTTTATAGGTAAATTTGCTTCATAAGGTCAAATTTCTACCATCTAGTAAATTTCGCATACTGATGTGTTTTTCAAAGATTGTATTGTAAAATTCGTATGTAATATTTATATGAACTCTATATTTACCGAACACTGAAGTAATTTTCATATGAATTTTTATAAAGAAAGCAAGCAACTTACCTAATTCTTTTATAGCACCTAATAGGCCATACTGAATTGCCCAACCAGGGATCAAGGATGAACACGCTTATGCGAAACCTACGATTGTTTGTGACGTACATGATATCATTCAGTCAATAATAAGTTCGACAAACGAATATAATTACCTACGCGCACAGATAAATAATCTAATAACCAATCACATTGCAGCGTGTAATTTCGTATTTTCCATCATATCTATAGTTTTACCCGAAAATTCAAGTAAAAACAAATAAATATAAAAGATCCTCATATTTTTACAGCAAAATTAATAGTACATTAGTAAAATTACTTTTAAAGTGCACTAAATACCCAAAAAAAAAAAAAAATGTCAATTTTACTCTTTTAAGTCAAATTTGAGAGTAAATAAAAAATGTACATGTTTTTCCTGTATTTTTTTGAATTTTTGTTACATCTTAAACTTACATGAAAAAGCATAAATTTTACCGAAATTTCTTTTTCCATGTTAATATCTAGAAAAACATGTAAAAAAAATTATATAATTTATTGTGGTAATTCACAACATTATTACATGTAATATTCCTGATTTACCATGGCAAAATTACTGTAATTTTTTACAGTGTATAACGAACGAAGTACAAAAAGAACAAAATAATAATATCAAGGACACAGGAAAAATTGCAAGATTTAGGGTTGGTTCGAGTGTACAGCCATTCTTCCACCCAACCTTAATACAGTAATAAAGAAGCTAGTAAACTAACTTAACATTAATTCTGTGATAAATGAATGGCATAAAAACAGCAATATATATCGTTTACATACATTTACAGAAAACTATTTCCTTTTGTTGCTTATTAAACATATATCGGTGCATATACGTTTTGAACGTAGCCAGCGATAACCCTTTGGCATCCGCAGTTACATTATTGGAAACTTTATAAATAATACATGAGAAAGAACGTTTAAATAGTGAAGTATTAGGGTTTGTTTCAGACGAGGAGATTAGTTGATTCCACTAGTTGAACGGGTGGTTGTCAAGGAGCATGCTGATGTAGCAAATGATTGGGAACCACCTGAACCCTTTCACAAAGAGTCAACTTCTCCGCTTCAGGGCCAGTTTCAGACGAATAGGTTTAGTTGAATCAACTAAGTTGCCTGGTTTACTACCAACGAGTTGATTGTCATTGAAAACCTATTGAATCCGCCGAAGCGGACAAGTTGACTCCGCCCAAAAGACGTATCCAATTACAGGACAGTAGATACAATAAGCAACATACAATTAAAATGAAAGTCTAACTAAAGGTAAAGTTTTAAAATAATCTAGTCAACAAAAATACATAACAAAAAATAATATATAACAATAACGTAAAAATGAGGCATTGAAAAAAACGAATATAATTACTCTAAAAATTAAATATCAGGACATAACTGATTTGGATTTCGGCACATTGTAGTAGTAGGCGCTCTGACTAATACCTTTGTATGGGCTGTTGGTATATAAAAGGTGTCTATCTACTCGCAATCCGGCTTCCCCTTTCCTACATTGAAAGTTATTTTAGAAAGCAAATGCGAACAATCAAGGCCTATGAAGCTCACTCATTAATGCATCCAAATTCGCTCCTCTTGCAGGATAATTCGCAGTTATTCTAGTTATTCTGAATGAAATATATTTTAAAAAGCTAGGTTTATACGTTCAATGTTTTGACAATGCGTTACATACATGGGATGCCACACAACACGGGTTATAGGTGCGCATAACAAATTCCAACGCTGATACTGCAGATTTACACAATGCAGTTATATGCGGAAAAAAATGTTAATTATAAGTCAAATAAAACTTCCAAATCAAAAATGGTCTTCAGAGAAGTAGTTCCCTGTAGTGGAACATCATTTACTTTATAACTATTTATAGATGGAGAAGTCCTTCGCGTGTATGTCATCGCAAAACATTTGGCAATGCTCAGTTTAACCCCATTGCTATCACACCATTTGGAAATTAAGTTAAGATTGTGCTGAAATAATTTCGCACTAGTTTCATTAATGATGGCAGTATATATTGTCAAATCATCGGCATAAGCCAGTGCAGGGCAAGTTAATGAAGTTAACAAATCATCTGTGAATAGTAAAAAGAGCAGGGGCCCAAATTTGATCCCTGCGGCACTCCTGAAGCAATAGCAATCAAATGATTGATAGCCGTTATAGGAAACATATGCGGTTCTGTTTCCTAAATAGGACTTCATAAATGAGGACCAGAAACCAAAAAGCATCAGGTTTGGCTAATAGAACAGAATGGGTGATTGTATCATAGGCACGAGTCAAATCGGTGTATACAACATCAGCAATACGTATAATATATAGTAATATACATTGATATTTGCTGCCTATATCGGAACGTGTTGTCTATAATTAAGCCGAGAATATTATCAAAGAACTACTCAATTAAACTCCTCATTGCTGATTGTCTACTACCGAGAACACATAATGGCTGATTTCGCATGGTTAAGGTGTAGAAAATGCTGCGAGCAGACCCGAAAATCAGTATCCAAATCATGCTGAACTATCCCCAGAGCCACACATTGATAATTTTTAGGGAGTACCTATGAATTCTACATTGCGTTAGTGACTCGAATAAGGCACAAGTATAGATAGAAAAAAGTAGAGCGCCCAAAACCGATACTGTACCCTGAAATGGAATAATACAAACAGTTACAGATTTTAATTAAGGACAAGTGCACAGATTTCCTGCATAAAAATAGGCTTCAATTACCGGAAATTATAAAGAAGGGTACAATTCTACGAAAATATAATATTTTATCTAATTCGATAGTTACAGCATTTTCTAATTCTCATTTATTTATCTTAAATATCTATAGCTCCCCTTAAATGCATGATATTAAAACTTCCTGTTATATTTTTAAAATATGCTTAAGCAAAATTGTAGTACTCAGTTCCTATAGTTGGCAAATTTATTAGCATTATTGCAGCGTTTTAATTATTAACTACGTAGTAAAATTTAACGCCATTAAGCAGCTCCACGAATTTTCAGCTAAAAATAGATGGAATGCCTTCGTTTTTATTTTGCTCCTTTATTTTAAGCACCGGATTGTGGACTACAAAAATTTAATTTTTACGAGTGTAATAAGATGTCAAAATTAATTTATTACTCACTTTATCCTTTCTAAATTTCCCACTCGAAAATTTAATGCTTAAGGAGAAAAAAATTAATGTAACATTCAATAGACCTTTTTCACGTTTTCTGTATTATGAACGGAATTATTAAAAGCTTTTATCGTCAATTCAATAGTTTCAGTTACAGCACTTAACTTGGGGATGTACGTTATATTGTATCCTTAACATTGTTCTTATTAGCCTCTAGCAAATTTAGGGAGCTATTGTAGGCTCAGGTTTGTAGTAGGTCGATCATCTTCAGTCAATTATCAATGTTGTGCGGTTGTTACGCGTCTCAAGTAACAAAGGACAAAGTCTTGGAGAACGCATTGCAGAAGAAATTCACTTTGGATTTTTGAACTTCGCAGGTCTTTTTGCGGTTTCACTATTGTAACAAATTTATTGCAGATTGGCGTGATCAGCAATGATGATAAGAGACCTTACTGCCGATTTTTCCTTGTTCCTTAGTTTTCTGAGGCAGACGGTATTGTGTATAAACATACAGGCATAGTTATCGTTGGAATATTCATTCATGTAATTCTTGCGTTTGCAATAATATTAATCTTCCAAGGATTGGTAATTGTCTCTATATACTGTTGTGACTTCTTAGAAAGAATAGACCAACTAGTATTTTATTATAATGGATATAAACTTTTACTCTTCAACTTGCTGTTTATCTACAGATCACCTATCCTTATATAAATAATAATGGTATAATAAATAACAAATACAATCCGTCTTCACTAAATGACTAATGGCTTAGAAATCTCAAATTCATTACCGCAAGTAGACATCTTACAGTAATTTGTATATGTTTTATATGTTTATATTTTTTTCTGCTACAAATTATATAATATCTTCAGACTTCTATTTCATTAGAATAATGAATTTATAGCTTAATTTAAATTATTTAATGTATTACTTGCTTTTATATTAAAAGGCAGTGAGTGTATAAATAGCACGTACAATTTATTGTTCAGTGATAAATAATAACATTAAAAAAAAAATATTAGGATCGTATTTTCAATTAAATGCAATTAAAATACAATTTGCCTTTCTTAGAAATGTTCCTATCAAAAGACTACAATAGATAAACAGAAATATTTTTTTTTTAAATACTCGAAGTAAATTCGTTCCATTTTGCAAACTCAATTTATTTTATTTAACCAAGTTCTTGCATCTGATTCAATAGTTTTCTTTTTAATTTTGTAAAATAATTATTGTATTCTTGTATTAATCATATAATCTTAATTTGAAGCTTATTAATTCGTATATGTTTGTAATAGCGACCTCTCTTTAAGTCATCTTTCAATATAGTTTCTTTTACATTTACCTGTCCATTAGTTTCATATCACACAACCAGTAACACGTTATTTTTTAAGCCTCTTTTAAATCTAACTTTATAATTTTATTCACAGATAGCCCTGAAGATGATATTAAGGATAAATATTGAAAAAGCTTGATCGATTGAAAGAGTTTATTAACTACC
>RXPK01000457.1:0-139310 GCA_004143645.1 Protaetia brevitarsis | reverse complement strand
AGAGAGGAGTTATAAGCGGTCCCAAATTTCTAAACCTAACTCACACAAACAAAGCGTTCCCGAAATGCAGTTTGTTATGGTTGACGTTCGTATCTAACACAAATTAGTTTACTCATCGTTTATCTATATGCCTTACTTGTTTTTTTAATTTATTTTACGTATTTTATTAGTTTTGATTACACTCGCAGTTTTAAAAATTAATTAAGGAACTATGATATTCTTGTTGTAAAAGGCTAAGTCGGTGGCCAGTGGCCGTAACATTTACATACTCTTATATTTATATTGTTAGCTTTTAAGTGAAATAACTCAAATAATGGTGAAAGAAGAACTACGAATGGGTATCATGTTGTAGTGCCGTCAACTCTACAAGATAAATTTCTGTGCGGATTCGAGATGAATCATATATATAACACGACAAGAAGTTAAGAATGTACGATCGAATAAGAAGAACATTTCGGATTGTGCGAGATTCCATAGTCACTAAAATCAACTTTATTTGTTAGAATACACATTTCTAAGCTAGATTGCTATTTATCGCAGTAACCGTAACTTAATCATTTTATGTTCACTTTTTTAAAAGTAATGTATTTTGTTGATACTGCAATTCTACTTGTATAATTTTAATCGCAATTTATTTATTATGACATTCTGATATTATATAGTTTGTACTCCTACTGTTCTCTATCACTTGTGCACCCCGGACATGATTGTTTGACAAACCAGTGCAGGGTCGATGTTAGAAATGAAGTAGTCCAATAAAAAAGGAACATCTTTGTTTATCGCACATAAACGAGTTATAGTTATAGACTCTTGAACTCCTAATTAAAAGTTTCGTGATATTGGCGTGTCGAAATTATGAAAGTTTCCTTTCCACCGATGCTGTTGCCATTTTTATTAATTTATTGAGAAAGAACCACACATAATTTATTCCTGGAAGAACTGTTACACTATAAAAATGATAAACAAAGATGGTTATGTTCACAGAAAAGGAAGAATATGCAACATAATATCGTAAAACACTTTGAAATATATGTATCACTTAATTCAAACATATTTTACTAGATACGTTTGTTTTTATTACTATAAACTGTTCATAAATTATTGCATTCAAAATAGATAAAAACGGCATAATTTGGGATTTTTTTTAAGGCTATTTTTCACTCCTTTAAAATATAAAATTATTTACACGTTTTGAATTCCCTTGGCAACAGCTTACAAAATGGCAGATGGCTTGAAGGTCATTCAAACGGCAGCTACAAACAATGGATTGTGTTGCGAAAACATGTCCTTAAGTGGTAATATGAGTGTTCCGGCTATGTTCGCTCTTTTGGGCCATTCGGCACACGTTCGCTGAAATTGCACCAGAGTTTTATATTCCTCTGTTTAATTGAAATAGTTGTTACAAGTGAAGTGGATAAAATATGAAAATAATGAAAAAGAAAGTAAATATTTAAAAATAAACGATTATACTTTCATTCTTTAACAAGATATGTAGTCATATCTCGAATTCCTTCCAGTTAGGTCTGTCACGCACGAAATTCTATTTCAAAGCCCATCCTGACTTCTCGCCCGAACGGTACATCAAGGTACGAAATTTTGCGCACTCAGTCAAAAAGCCGACAAAGAGATGATATTCTGGTTGTTAAATATTCTGTGGTAGTAGCTGATTAATTAATATGTGGTAATATACAACATGTGTATAAATTGTAATATAAAAATTACTTCTAATTCTATTTTTTTTTAATAAACCACTAAAATAAGCAATTAATCATATGAAGAATAAAATTTTTGAAGTAGTTTTGACAGGTTTTGTGTTGACAGTTTAAATGAAAAAATTACATGATGACAATTGCCGGAATATTTTTTTTATGTGTAAACAAAAAGTTTGTTCGCGTCGTATGAACTATTTGCACTATTATGCACTTTAAGAACTTTTGTGTGCAAAAAAACACTTCTTTTAGCCGCGACTGATTTAAATCACTTCTCTTGATTTTGAGACAAAGTATAGATGCTTAAGAGGGGGTGAAGAGTGATTGTGAAAAAATATTTGTTATTATATTTATAATTATCAATCGCCCTTTTGCAATATTATTCCAAAAGATGTCGCTATAAATTATACAATAGCTGTCAATGTAGTACACTACGACGGATTACATAATAGAAACACAGAGGTCGCTAAATCCAGCCTACCAAGCCAAGTAAGTAAAGAATCTGGCAACACTGGAGACAATCTTTGCTTATACACCCATTTTATAGATTCAACAACAAAGTAAACTGTCATCTGGCTGTCAAGACAATTCGCCACAATCTGCGTTAGGTTATAGCTGAACACGGCGGTTACAGATCCCTACTGATTTCCAAAAATACTTTTTTTCCCAGCAGTGTGTGGAAACTAAGTGACATTGACATGATGAAACATCTTATAATATGTGACATTATTGATAATGATATTTAGTTTGTTCGCGTCGCATGAACTATTTGCACCATTATGCACTTTTGCACACAAAAGTTCTAAAAAGTGCATAAAAGAGCAAATAGTTCATGCGACGCGAACAAACTTATTAAAGTTTGTTCGCGTCGCATTAACTATTTGATTATTATGCACTTTTGCACACAAAGTTCTAAAAAGTGCATAATAGTGCAAATAGTTCATGCGACGCGAACAAACTTATTAGTACATTCGACCCAGTCTGAGCCCATTTATGAGATAATTGCTAAATTATTAGGTATTAAATTTCAATTAAACTATTATTAGACACTTTTAAAACGACGCTAATTTGACAGTTCTCAAAAAATATTTGTACAGATTAAGCCTACTATCTATCATATCACTCACAAGGACGTCTTATTATTTTTAGACATTTAGTTAAAATTGGGCTGGCTGGGGAAAAAATAGTATTCAAACCATGTGAGGAAAGTGCTATTTGAAAATCTTTTGTTGCCTAGAACAACATGTCTACAATCGTTCGTATAGATTGTATATATTCCAACAAATTACAAATGGGTTATGTTGTTTCTAAATTTAACTGATGGTGCCACCTATTGATTCATATCTTTTTAAAGGCGCTTCTTAAACGTTGAACTGATGTTTGAGGTTTTTGATTATTGACAGGAATGTCATTTTCCACGCAAATAATGCGACTGATCTCTTTCAATCCAAAAGAAACATTTTTCATTCAGTAATATGATGTATTTTGCGACGTCTGGTTAAATATAGCTATATTACTAATATGAATGCGTATAAATAAAATTATCGACAACAACAATTAGAGTTCATTATCTTCCCTAACGGTGATTACAAAAAATACGAATTTTAAAATGCCGGAACTTATTTATAGGTTGATTCGAAAACATATCCGTGAGGCTTGGTATGATGTCAGAAGTCAAGGATTACTTAGAATATTTCCTAGACAATTAATTTTTATTGTTTAAAATCAATAACTTTAATTGCCATATGCATATAGGTAAGTGAATATGCAATACCCCTGTTTAGTGTGGTACATGGCAGTTACCTGTGTATTTATTATAAAATTTATTAGGTATTAATTGGTTATGAGTGACAATTTCTTTTGTTCTACTGTTGGTAGTATCATGTTTAGTTGCCGTATTATTGAAGTTGGTGTCAAATTATGCCAAATACCGTACCTGTGATTTGAGAGTCTCAAAATTGATAAAGCATAGCATTATTTACTATTTAAAAAAAAAAGGATTACATTTGTATTGTTTCAAAACATTCTTTTATTGCATGTTTAGTGCTTTTACAACGATATATGATAATTAATTTTCTTCAATTTTAAACAATCAGAGAAGGGGCTTTTTGATAGGGAAAATTGTCTATTCGTTAGCAAGCGCCTGGAAAGCTAAATTGACAGGTGATTTGGTGCTTCTACAAGTGTCAAGCGCCACCTAGCAGGTGGAAGGTCACTGATCATAATATTCTCTCATTTATCAGAGAGGTCGCTAGGTAAATTAAAACTAATAAATCGTATTTATTTTTTATATAAAAAAATATATATAAAAATAGAGAAATTATAAGTTAATTGAAATTTTGAACATTAAATTGAATTTTATATGAAAATAGTTATAATATTTTACTTTATTGGAGCTAAAAATAAAAAAAAATAAATCCCGGGCATTGAAAATGTTGTAAAAACCATACTCGAATGTTATATAAAACACAGTATAATTAATAAAATAAATATATGTGAGATTGATTTTAGAAATCCACAAAATTTTTCAAATTTAGAAGAAATGTATTTTGGAGTTGCAATAAATAACAGTGGCATGGATAAAAATCTACTGTATGAAGAAGATTTGGCTGAAGCTGAAATGCCTCGAATTTTACATAGAAAGCATTAATCAAATTATGAAAAGATTTTCTTTGAAAAATTAATTATTTTCTAAATTCATGTTTATGAATCCGTTAGTAGTAGTAAATAAGAAACTTCATACCATATGTGATATTGCAAAACGTTTCGCACACTTAGTTAACAATTTACAAAATGGACGATATTATTCAGTTTTGGAAAAAAAATGTCTCGAATCGCATAGGGAAAAGGAGAGCAAAAATGTGGAAAATTAAGTAAAATATTGCATTTGTTTTCTCCTCAAGCGCTAGTGTGAAAAGATTTTTTTCACAGATTAATTTGAACAAGACCCAAATAAGAAATAGGTTGAAAGATGATACTTTAAGTAGTCTATTGCTTATCAATGGCTTAATAGCAAGAAGTAAAATCCACATGTTTTAATTTCAAAGTAACAACAGACCTCATATAAAGGGTGGATAGTAAGATATTATATTCACAACGTGCACTGGATTCTGAAGAATCTGATTAATAAATCATATCAATGATTATTAATATGCAACTTTTGTTTGTTAATGAGAGAGGTATTTATTGTATTATAGCTGTTTACGTTGTGTAGTGTTCGTAATAAAAATATATACATATACACAGAGATTCAAAATGATTGTCAATTCCGCTCCTATAGATAGTAACAGGGTGTAGGTATATGCCGCGTGTTTGTAACGAAGGTTTGAACTAAGTCAGTGTTGGAACATAAGAAAGTAAACGGATCTGTCATAAATAAGGAAAACGTAACCTATATTTGAACTCGCATTATATATAAACGACTATGAATTGTGTTTCTGCTTGTAAAATAAATGAATTAATTAATAACTTACTAAATTATGATTTTACAATTCAGTACTAACTGGTGTTTAACTAAATTATTTATTACTTTAAATATATAACATACAATTAGATAATTATTAAGTAACAAAACTGCATCTCTCAGTTCTTCTATGGTATGCATGCGGTTTCTATAGATCCTATATTTTAGATAGCCGAACATGAAGTAATCTAATGGGGTTAGATCAGGCGATCTTGATGGCCATCTTTGTGCTCTAACGAACCTGTCAGCAAAAAACTGTTGAAGATATTGGCAGGTTTGTCGAGCAGTATTGCTGGAGCATTATCGTGCTGAAATAACCTGCTTCAAGCTCATTTTCTTTTAACTCTGCAATAAACAATTCCAACATCTGTTGGAACGTTGGCTGTTACAGTTTCCCTCGAAGAAAATTGACCCTATTATTCGTTGTTTGACATAGCTAACCAAACTCCAACTTTTACGGGATGCAATTGCGTTTCTCGAAATTCGTGTGGATTTTCTGCAGACCAGATACCATAGTTTTGTAAATTGATATAGTCTGTTTGATAAAAGCAGGCTTCATCCGAGAAAAATGATTTGTTTAGCAAGTCATCGTCCCTTAAATTGTTATTAAACCAATGACAATATTCCAATCGCCTATCGTGATCTAATGGTAATAATTCCTGTACCGTAGAAACTTTATAGGGATGAAAATGTAACTTTCTTTTGACAGCTCATTGCGCGGAAGTGTATGATAAGCCTATAAAATTATAAAATGTATTAAACTATTTCACTTAATGTTAATATTGATTTTTTACCTGTTTGTTGAGCTATTACCACAGATAAATTCCTTTATTTTCTTATTAATATATTAGATAGATATTAGATGTAAATATAAACGATTTGAAAAAAATTATAAGATAAATAATCGAAGGATACTACAACACGGACGCCAATGTCGCTAAATGTCAAGAAAATTCATTTAATGTATGAAATTTGTATGTAGCTAACTTCACTCATTAAATTGGTAATAAGTATTGATAAATTTTTCCGGAAAACAGTTTTTTTCTTACGACAATCATTTTGAATCTCATGGTACTTAAATATATATGCTTTCTTGTACCGATCTCTTTTTTGAAACATATGTGGTACCATATTTAAACCAAATTTAAATTTCCCGCAATTATTTTTAGTAACTTCAAAGTAAAGGCTTTAAGATAACTATTAATATAGTACAAAATGGTATATAGGTAATTTTATATTTCAACGTTGAAGTTACTAAGAATAATTGCGGGAAATTTAAATTTGGCTGCAAAGTAAACGTTTTTCAAATTCAAAAAAAAAACATATAATAGCAAATTTAACAATATTTGATAAACGATATATTTGCTCTATTAGTTATCCAACAAAATGAAAACGTTTTGCTTGTAATATTTAATCTTTATTTTATATTTATATGTATGTGTATATATATTTATCTTTGACCATTGTATAATGTGCGAGATAAAAAAATATTGACAACGTATGTAATGGTAAAATTGCACGAAATAAACTTAAAACAATTAATAGAGACGGTACAATGAGCACCTAGTTCAAGTACCCGATTTATAGGTGCCCACTCTAACTAAATGAATGAATGAATGAATGAAGTAGTTCCATATTCACCATTCAAGTCCTTATAGTTTTTGTAACCATCGCTATTTAGTTTTAATCCTAAAAAAAAATATACCGAATCATTTTGACGATTAAAAATATTTCTAGCCTTATTATTAAATCTAACTCGTGATAGCTTCTTTTTACATATACATCGTTTTATGGCTAGCACATTTTATAACAACTTACCATAAAAAAATGCGGTGATTACTTCCTGTTTAGTATAAATATGTAAATAACAGCGGATAATTGTAGTCAAATCCTGGGCATTATGCATACATATCCACTTCTGACATTAAAGGAATTTCTTTATCGGCATAAATATCTGGAAAAAAAAATGTTTCTAATTTAGATTTTTCACACATTAGATTTAGTATTTTAGTTTTATGTTCCATTGTTATTTCATTTACGTATTCCTAATACAACGCCTATACTTTTATAAATAATTCTATCTTAAATTTGCAACTTGTATGTCTCTACTGGTCTATATCCGATTTGAATGATAAAAGCACTATTTTTTTAAACAGTAGCTTTACGAACAAAAAGAAAAATAATCGTTCAATAAACGCGCATAATCAGTTTAAATCTTGTTGCGTCTGGAACTCTTTTGTTTCCGCTATGGATTTATATGGCGAACATTAATTGTTGATTTTATGGTTGGCGTAATCTAAATGAAAATGTTGATTGCACAGCAATAAAATCGATCGTAAAAATTGCGCACTTACACAACTTTGTAATCTAAAATAAATATGTAATGTGAGCGAATGGGTGGCATTTAAATCGTTCGATTTGTATTGAATTATTAATCTGTGTTGGGAGGCATTGTTTCAAATAAAAAAATAAAAATATGTAATAATAGAAGTCAGTTTGACAGAGTAAATGTCACAAGATGATCGTTTTATGCGCAATCCACTTTGCGGTGCTTCAAATACACTATCATTAGCAATTGTATTATTTTGCGAAAGGATGTTGTAAAATACCTTTTGACATCTTAAAATGTAAATGCATGCCATAACTCCCAGATTATATCTCTTATAAGTTGCAGTAATAAATTGTCTACGCTTGATCTCGTGTTGTTTATAATTTTTCTTTTTAAAATATTATTGTGTGGATGATATTGCCCTTCCACTACATTGAGAGTTTCATTTGACCTGATATATTCACATTTTATTGAATGAAAATGTCAATTCTGTTTGTTTAATGTAGATTATGATGGCGGCATCTTGCGTTACACAGAAGTTTCTTTTTCGCGCACACTTCATATATGAAAAGCCAAATAAATAACCTTATCCTTCCCCTAAAGGCACTACATTATAATTTAGCACTAATTCAGATCACTAAAGAGTATTAAATATTAATTTATAAATACGTACTTCCTTAATAACTATTTAAATATCATGCTGTAACGTATCTAATCTTTAGCAGCATTATTAAAAAATTCCCATTTACCAAAAATCTCCCATTTTGTATTGCAGATTCGGATTCTATGCCATCAAAAGTATGTAGTTTTTCTTTGAAACTTTTTTTTCGATTCGTAACAGACTGCGATGTACACAGAGATTCAAAATGATTGTCTATTCCGCTCCTATAGATAGTAACAGGGTGTAGGTATATGCCGCGTGTTTGTAATGAAGGTTTGAACTAAGTCAGTGTTGGAACATAAGAAAGTAAACGGATCTGTCATAAATAAGGAAAACGTAATCTATATTTGAACTCACATTATAAAAACGACTATGGATTGGTGTTTCTGCTTGTAAAAATGAAATGTAATTAATTTAACTTTACTAAATTATGATTTTACAATTCAGTACTAACTGGTGTTTAACTAAATTTATTTATTACTTTAAATTATAACATACAATTAGTATAGTTATTAAGTGACAAAACTGCATCTCTCAGTTCTTCTATGGTATGCATGCGGTTTCTATAGATCCTATTTTTTAGATAGCCGAACATGAAGTAATCTAATGGGTTAGATCAGGCATCTTGTGGCCATCTTTGTGCTCTAACGAACCTGTCAGCAAAAAACTGTTGAAGATATTGGCAGGTTTGTCGAGTAGTATGTGTTGGAGCATTATCGTGCTGAAAATAACCTGCTTCAAGCTCATTTTCTTGTAACTCTGCAATAAACAATTCCAACATCTGTTGGTAACGTTGGGCTGTTACAGTTTCCTCGAAGAAAATTGGCCCTATTATCCGTTGCCTGGACATAGCTAACCAAACTCCAACTTTTACGGGATGCAATTGCGTTTCTTAAAATTCGTGTGGATTTTCTGCAGACCAGATACAATAGTTTTGTAAATTGATATAGTCTGTTAGATAAAACCAGGCTTCATCCGAGAAAAATGATTCGTTTAGCAAGTCATCGTCCCTTAAATTGTTATTAAACCAATGACAATATTCCAATCGCCTATTGTGATCTAATGGTAATAATTCCTGTACCATAGAAACTTTATAGGGATGAAAATGTAACTTTTTTTTGACAGCTCATTGCGCTGAAGTGTATGATAAGCCTATAAAATTATAAAGTGTAATAAACTATTTCACTTAATGTTAATATTGATTTTTTACCTGTTTGTTAAGCTAATTACCACAGATAAATTCCCTTATCTTCTTACAGTATTCAGAAATACTATTGTTGGTGATATTAGATGTAAATATAAACGATTTGAAAATAAATTATAAGATAAATAATCGAAAGATACTACAACACGCACGCCAATGTCGCTAAATGTCAAGAAAATTAATTTAATGTATGAAATTTGTATGTAGCTAACTTCGCTCATTAAATTGGTATTAAGTATAGATAAATTTTTCCGGAAAACAGTTTTTTTCTTACGACAATCATTTTGAATCACATGGTATTCGCAAAAAGCATGATTGTGAACGTTTAGACAGAATACACAAAAAAGAGAAGCAAGCAAACATGATTTTGTGTTTTTTTTTTTATTTTAACATTAAATAACATTTCAAAAAGCCATTCAACAACGAAGAACTTTGCTTTATCACACCCATTTCAGAAAATGTGTACGACAATGTGCCTTTCCACTCCGATACATTCATTTATTCGCAATTGGGATGATTGCACTGCCAACTGAGAAGTGTTTCCGGCGTAATTCTTGAATAAGCGTTGGTGATTCGCTCAATCATGCTTTCCCTCGTGGTTGGCACTTCTGTATAAACTTCAGACTTTAATTGGCCCCATAAAAAGGACGCCCGATCTTGCAAGCCAAGACACTGGAGCACCTCTTCCGATCCATCGACGATTGTAGGCTCGATCTAATACTTCTCGTGCTATTTTTGAATAATGTGTTGGACAACCGTCATGTTGGAACCACATTGTCTGTCGTACGTCCAAGGGAAGGTCTTCAAGTAACACTGGAAGTTTCGTTCTGCAAGATGTTTCGATATTTTTCACCATTTAAGTTTCCCTCGATGAAATATGGACCAATAAACTTATTGCCAATTACTCCATATCAAATATTTACGTTCCAAGGATGTTGATGTTCAACTTGGCGCAACCAATGGGGATTTTCGATACTCCAGTAACGCATGTTGTGCCGATTTACCGTACCGTGATTTGTGAATGTCGCCTCGTCAGAAAATAATACTTGAGCAAAAAAAATTGGGATTATCTTGTATCCGTTGAAGCGCCCATTGACAAAATCGCACTCGATTTTGAAAACCATCGCCATGAAGTTCTTGATGTATAGAAATGCTAAATGGATGATATTTCCTACGCTTCAATAGTGGACTGAGAAATTCCTGATCCGCGAGCTATTTCTCGAGTACTAATGTGCGGATTATTAGCTACTGCAGCTAATACCGCGATTTCATTATTTTTTCCAGCAATTGTTTTTCGGCGATTACGTTTTCTTGGTTGTACAGTTCCTTCACTGGAGAAATGTTGAACGACTCGGTAAAAAGAAGCGCGCGATCGCACCTTGTCGGGGAAAACGTTGTGAATAAAGATTAACAGCATCATCGATATTCCTACCACTTTCTCCATAGATGTAAGTCATTTCATTTCTCTCTTGTAAGGTTATAACCTCCATTACTGTTCAAATATTCAACACTAAGTAATTTGTATTGGATTAATAATTAATAATCTAAATGGGGATCGGACAATGTATACGTATTCACAGCTTGTCAAGTACTGAATAAAGCACGGTTTTGTATCGTTGAATAGCATTCAACTTGGGAATAAATAAACGTATCGAAGTGAAGGGGCACAGTTTCGAACACATGGCTTTTTGAAATGTTAGTTTATGTTAAAGTAAAAAAAACACAAAATCATGTTTGCTTGATTCTCTTTTTTGTGTATTTTTTCTAGACGTTCACAATCATATTTTTTGTGATTACAGCGCAATCTGTTACGAATCGAAAAAAAAGTTTCAAACAAAAACTGCATACTTGATGGCGTAGAATCCGAATCTGCAATACAAAAGGGGTTCCCATTTAAGATTTCAAAGTTGTCCCCCCTCCCACTCTGAAGGGGGTGAGGTGGGAGATCTAGTTCGGCACCATTCAGTGAGCCCCCTACATTATAATAAATCTTATTAAGATTTTTTTTGATTTGATGCAGTGTTTTAGAGATATTCCGTTGTCTCAAGATAAAAAAAGTCACCCAGTATAAATACTGTCCACACTTTACGCCTCAACTAGGCCTTCGCCTAGCAATTACTAACTCTAACACTTACATATATACCGCTGTGTGATTTTCATACTGTCATGTTGTTTTGAGAATAACAACGTTTGTTCTGACGATGCATTTGAACACTAATATAAATGTCTCTCGCTATATATCATAAAATTTATGTTTATATTCAACTATTAATAGACTATCTATTATATCAAATTAAGTCTATAAGTGACTAATATCTATAAACGGATAAAACTAACACTTGATTATCGTTTTCATCCGCATTCCACATAGAAAGGTCGATAATACTTGACTATTAATTCTGCGCTGCAGAAACAGGAAGAGAACACTTCCAAAAAAGATTTCGTTTTACTTGCGTAATCAAGAGAAATTCTTTTCACTAGATAGCATCTCCATTAATTTATTATCCCTTCATCGGATATGAACGAAATAAATAACTCAAGCCACTTCATAAAAATGCCTGAAGCTGTTAGGAATATACGCAGATATCTAGTCTGATATATATACACATATACATATGGAATTAGTTTTACAAAATGAAAGGCAAAATCGTGCTTTCTTTTATACAAGAGGTGCTGACAAAGATCTTTGATTAACGTTCTATTTTTCATCCCATGGGAATCTTTCGGAGTACCTCAAGGATGGCATTTGGCCCCTTTCCATTTTAATGTTTATACGAGTGACTTATTCTTTTAATTGTTGTGGCTACTTTCTATGGAGATGATTTAAATATATCGTAATGTTACTCTCTCTTTCTTTCTGTTGTCTCTTTCAGGGAACATTGTTTTATGGATTCTACTATCGAAAGATATGACTTTGATTTCATGACATCAATTTCGTCATTTCGTCACATCCCTATCTATGTTTTTACAATTTAATTGTATCTCTAACGATTTTAAATACATTATTTATTACTGTTAACTAGAATTAAACAGTCAGATGTTTTCGATACATGGTTTTGTCAATTGTTTCCCTAATACTCCTCATATTGTCTTCGATAAAGCAATAAATATGATTGCGAAAGTTTAGACGTTGTAAATAGAATGATCAGATTATAAATGCCTACCTTCTCAATAAAACTGTTTTGAACTCTAATGAAGTAGTCGATACTTCCACCACACTATCCCTATACAGGGTGTTTTGAAACATCGTTTAAAGATTTTAAGGGCATGTAGTACGATCGAAAATAAGGTTAAAAGTCATAATAAACATATGTTCACAAATCAACCGTTTACGAGATAACAGCGAGTGTTCCTAGTAGTACATGGATATAACATATCCCAGTAAACAGGTGCTTATCAGCTATTGTTTTATGACAGTTTAATTTGACGTTTTGTGCAATTTGTAGCAATTACAATGGTTGCGTATTCTAATGCTGAAATGAGCGATATGGTGTTCGTGTACGGTCGTGCTAATGGGAATTCTTTACAAGCACGTCGCTTCTATGCTGAAACGTTTCCTGATCGCCAACTGCCTTCGCATGTGATGTTTCAACGACTAAGAGAAACTGGTTCGTTTGAGAAGCGGTCTTCTGATACTCGACGGCAGAGAATAGCATGTACTCCACAGATAGAAGATCGAATTTTGAATATTATTGATGAAAATCCCGAAACTAGTGTTAAAAAGAATTTCGACTCAAGTGGGTGTAAGCAGCAATCTTGTTTGGAGAACTCTTCATGAGCAACTCCTATACCCCTACCATATCCAACGGATACAAGCCCTTACTACTCCGGATTATCAAGCGAGAAGGGCTTTCTGTGAGTGGTTTTTGCGGCCAGATTTCGCTGATAACATCCTTTTAACTGATGAAGCTGGTTTTACTAAAAATGGAATATTTAATTTCCACAACAATCACGTTTGGTGTGACGAGAATCCTCATGCTACCGTTGAAGCCAGGCACCAGCAACGTTTCTCTCTAAACATCTGGTTAGGCATGATAGGGGAACGGTTGTTAGGACCGATTGTTTTGCCACAACGCTTACCAGGTCTGTATATCTCGAGTTCTTGGAAAATACTTTACCTGAACCTTTGGAAGATTTACCTATAAATCTAAGACTGAACCTCTGGTTTATGCAAGATGGAGCTCCATCGCACTTTACGCGTGCTGTTAAGGAACATCTTAACAATGAATTTCCTGGGAGATGGATAGGGCGAGCAGGTCCCATTGCTTGGCCTCCAAGGTCTCCCGATCTAAACCCGTTGGACTTTAGTATCTGGTGTTATTTGAAAAGTTTAGTGTACGCAACACCGGGAAACGATCTTCCAGAGTTGCGTCAACGAATAGAACACTGTTGCCAGATAATACGAGAAAAACCCTTGTTTTTTAAAAGAGTGCGCGCTTCCTTTGATAACAGATCCTGTGTCGAAATGGAAGGACGTCATTTTGAACATCTTCTTTAGTTATAATCTATTTTATGTTAAAATGCAATAACATCTTAATAAAAACCGCTAAAGCAAACTTATTCTGCAATTGCGATAAAATCGCTGTTATCTCGTAAACAGTTGATGTGTGGACATATATTTATTATGACTTTTAACCTTATTTTCGATCGTACTACATGCCCTTAAAATCTTTAAACGATGTTTCAAAACACCCGGTATAAGTACAAAATGATTACTGGAATCAGATCAAGAATGGATTTTAACAAATCTATTTCTCCTATTCAGGAACAGAAATGCAATCCCACCACAGAAATATGCTGCCGTCTATCCAAAAGCTCGACAACATCGAATATTTCAGTCGGTAAAAGCTCAGTCCTATCCTTAAAAAATCACCCCGACGTTTTGCTTAACGGTGACCAGATTAGGCCGGATATCTTCCCAGCAGGAGAAAGCGGTACCTCAGCTGGTTTCAATATCATCTCAACTACTGCTAAACCCATAAGAGACGTGACCGTCAACCCAATCTTCTCTAGCACGATAGATTACAGTAATGTCGTCTTCGGGGACGTTAGATTCGGTTCCACCATTAAGGGGCCTGATTATCTGCCACCGTACGAAACCATACGAGAGCAACTACTAAACCCCGGAATATATTCCACCATATATAGAATGTGGCCCGGGGCAAGTGCTGATAAACGGCCGCTGTCAAAACAAACCCAGTTGTCGACCAGGCCAGCAATTGATAAATGGAGTTTGTACTTGTACCGGCAATAGAGAATTAGTGAATGGACAATGCATTGAACGTGTGGCTACCTGCGGCCCGGGAGAACGTTTAGTTGGGGGAAGATGCGTCACTATTACGACTAGGCCACCACCACCAAGTTGTTCCACGGGTCAGCAGTATATTAATGGAAGGTGTCAATGCGTAGGAAATACTGTTTTCGAAAATGGAAGATGCGTACCAATAACTACCAGGCCCCCTCCTAGTCCTGCATGTGGTCCTGGCCAACAATACCTCAATGGTAGATGTCAATGCACCGGTAACACTGTATTTGAAAATGGAAGGTGTGTCCCAATCACCACTAGGCCTCCCCCAAGTCCATCCTGCGGTCCTGGCCAACAATACATCAATGGCAGGTGTCAATGCACTGGAAACACTGTCTTTGAAAATGGAAGATGTGTTCCAATAACTACTAGGCCACCCCCAAGTCCTTCATGTGGTCCTGGACAACAATACATCAATGGTAGATGTCAATGTACTGGAAACACTGTATTTGAAAATGGAAGATGCGTTCCAATCACCACTAGGCCGCCCCCAAGTCCTTCATGTGGTCCTGGACAACAATACATCAATGGTAGATGTCAATGTACTGGAAACACTGTTTTCGAAAATGGAAGGTGTGTTCCAATAACCACTAGACCGCCTCCACCTCCTTCTTGCGGACAAACAGGAGTATGTAAACGGAAGATGCCGATGTGTCGGCAATACGGTATTCGAAAACGGAAGATGCGTGCCAGTTACTCCTAGACCGCCAGTAACTTCAACTAAAGGTCCAGAGTATATACCACCACACAAGGAATGCGCCTTCGGCCAGGTCTTGATCAATGGTAGGTGTGAAAATCGACCGTCTTGCGGTCCAGGAGAACAGCTCATCGCAGGAGTATGCGTGCCAGTTACTACGAGGCCAACACCTCCACCACGACCTCAGTGTTCGCCTGGCCAGGATTATATTAATGGAAGATGTCAATGCTTAGGCAATACTATATATGAAAATGGAAGATGTGTTCCTGTTACCACTAGGCCACCACCTCCACAGTGTCCTGCTGGTCAGCAATATGTCAACGGAAGATGTCAATGCTTAGGCAATACTGTATATGAAAATGGAAGATGTGTTCCTGTTACCACCAGACCACCACCTCCACAGTGTCCTGCTGGTCAGCAATATATCAACGGAAGATGTCAAGGCTTAGGCAATACTGTATATGAAAATGGAAGATGTGTTCCTGTCACCACCAGACCACCACCTCCACAGTGCCCTGCTGGTCAGCAATATGTCAATGGAAGATGTCAATGCTTAGGTAATACTGTATATGAAAACGGAAGATGCGTTCCAGCAACGACTAGACCTCCTCCACCGTCAGTAACTACCGGCTATACCTATACCACACCACCTACTCCCTTCACATATCCTAGTACAAGTCCAGCTTGCCGTGGTGGTCAACAATATGTCAATGGAAGATGTCAATGTTCCGGAAATACAGTCTTCGAAGGTGGAAGATGTGTTCCTGTCACTACAAGACCGACACCACCACCACCTCCACATGCCCCCTGGACAGCAATATGTCAATGGAAGATGTCAATGCTTAGGCAATACTGTTTATGAAAATGGAAGATGCGTTCCTGTCACCACCAGACCACCACCTCCACAGTGCCCTGCTGGTCAGCAATATGTCAACGGAAGATGTCAATGCTTAGGCAATACTGTATATGAAAATGGAAGATGTGTTCCTGTCACCACCAGACCACCGCCTCCACAGTGCCCTGCTGGTCAGCAATATGTCAATGGAAGATGTCAATGTTTCGGCAACACAGTTTATGAAAATGGAAGATGCGTTCCAGCAACGACTAGACCTCCTCCACCGTCAGTAACTACCGGCTATACCTATACCACACCACCTACTCCCTTCACATATCCTAGTACAAGTCCAGCTTGCCGTGGCGGTCAACAATATATCAATGGAAGATGCCAATGTACCGGAAATACAGTCTTTGAAGGTGGAAGATGTGTTCCTGTCACTACAAGACCGACACCACCACCACCTCCACAGTGTCCACCTGGACAGCAATATGTCAATGGAAGATGTCAATGCTTAGGCAATACTGTTTATGAAAATGGACGATGTGTTCCTGTCTCCACCAGACCACCACCTCCACAGTGCCCTGCTGGTCAGCAATATGTCAACGGAAGATGTCAATGCTTAGGCAATACTGTTTATGAAAATGGAAGATGTGTTCCTGTCTCCACCAGACCACCACCTCCACAGTGCCCTGCTGGTCAGCAATATGTCAACGGAAGATGTCAATGCTTAGGCAATACTGTTTATGAAAATGGAAGATGTGTTCCTGTCTCCACCAGACCACCACCTCCACAGTGTCCTGTTGGACAGCAATATGTCAACGGAAGATGTCAATGCCTAGGCAATACTGTTTATGAAAATGGAAGATGTGTTCCTGTTAGCACCAGACCACCGCCTCCACAGTGCCCTGCTGGTCAGCAATATGTCAATGGAAGATGTCAATGTTTCGGCAACACAGTTTATGAAAATGGAAGATGCGTTCCAGCAACGACTAGACCTCCTCCACCGTCAGTAACTACCGGCTATACCTATACCACACCAGCTACGCCCTTCACATATCCTACTACAAGCCCAGCTTGCCGTGGCGGTCAACAATATGTCAATGGAAGATGCCAATGTACCGGAAATACAGTCTTCGAAGGTGGAAGATGTGTTCCTGTCACTACAAGACCGACACCACCACCACCTCCACAGTGCCCACCTGGACAGCAATATGTCAACGGAAGATGTCAATGCTTAGGCAATACTGTTTATGAAAATGGAAGATGTGTTCCTGTCACCACCAGACCACCACCTCCACAGTGCCCTGCTGGTCAGCAATATGTCAATGGAAGATGTCAATGCTTAGGCAATACTGTTTATGAAAATGGAAGATGTGTTCCTGTCACCACCAGACCACCACCTCCACAGTGCCCTGCTGGTCAGCAATATGTCAACGGAAGATGTCAATGCTTAGGCAATACTGTTTATGAAAATGGAAGATGTGTTCCTGTTAGCACCAGACCACCGCCTCCACAGTGCCCTGCTGGTCAGCAATATGTCAATGGAAGATGCCAATGTTTGGGCAACACAGTTTATGAAAATGGAAGATGCGTTCCAGCAACGACTAGACCTCCTCCACCGTCAGTAACTACCGGCTATACCTATACCACACCAGCTACGCCCTTCACATATCCTACTACAAGTCCAGCTTGCCGTGGCGGTCAACAATATGTCAATGGAAGATGCCAATGTACCGGAAATACAGTCTTCGAAGGTGGAAGATGTGTTCCTGTCACTACAAGACCGACACCACCACCACCTCCACAGTGCCACCTGGACAGCAATATGTCAACGGAAGATGTCAATGCTTAGGCAATACTGTTTATGAAAATGGAAGATGTCTTCCTATCACCACCAGACCACCACCTCCACAGTGCCCTGCTGGTCAGCAATATGTTAATGGAAGGTGTCAATGCTTAGGCAATTCTGTTTATGAAAATGGAAGATGTGTTCCTGTTACCACCAGACCACCGCCTCCACAGTGCCCTGCTGGTCAGCAATATGTTAATGGAAGGTGTCAATGCTTAGGCAATACTGTTTATGAAAATGGAAGATGTGTTCCTGTCACCACTAGACCACCGCCTCCACAGTGCCCTGCTGGTCAGCAATATGTCAATGGAAGATGTCAATGTTTGGGCAACACAGTTTATGAAAATGGAAGATGCGTTCCAGCAACCACTAGACCTCCTCCACCGTCAGTAACTACCGGCTATACCTATACCTCACCACCTACGCCCTTCACATATCCTACTACAAGCCCAGCCTGCAGTGGAGGTCAACAGTATGTCAACGGAAGATGCCAATGTGTTGGAAGGACAGTCTTTGAGAACGGAAAATGCGTTCCAATTACACCGCACACTAAACCACCGTCTTGCGATTTCGGTCAACAGTACGTAAATGGCAGGTGTCAATGTACTGGAAACACTGTATTAGAAAATGGAAGATGCGTACCGGTTACTACTAGGCCACCACCTCCAACATGTGGACCAGGTCAACAATATATCAACGGGAGATGCCAATGCACTGGTAACACTGTCTTTGAAAATGGAAGATGCGTTCCAATTACAACTAGGCCACCACCTCCAACTTGTGGACCAGGACAGCAATATATCAACGGAAGATGCCAATGCGCTGGCAACACTGTCTTTGAAAATGGAAGATGTGTTCCAATTACAACTAGGCCACCAGCTCCAACTTGTGGACAAGGTCAACAATACATCAACGGAAGATGCCAATGCACTGGCAACACTGTCTTTGAAAATGGAAGATGTGTTCCAATCACACCGTCAACTGGCTACATATACACCACTCCACCCACGCCTTTCACGTACCCAACTACAGTACAAGCTTGCCATGGCGGTCAACAGTATGTCAATGGAAGATGCCAATGCATCGGAAATACAGTGTTCGAAAATGGAAGATGTGTTCCAGTGACTACAAGACCAACACCACCTCCATCTCCACAGTGTCCTTCTGGTCAGCAATACGTTAATGGAAGATGTCAGTGTCTGGGTAATACAGTATATGAAAATGGAAGATGCGTTCCAGTTACAACTAGGCCACCACCTCCAACTTGTGGACCAGGCCAGCAATATATCAACGGAAGATGCCAATGTACAGGCAACACTGTTTTTGAAAATGGAAGATGCGTTCCAGTTACAACTAGGCCACCACCTCCAACTTGTGGACCAGGACAGCAATATATCAACGGAAGATGCCAATGCACTGGCAACACTGTCTTTGAAAATGGGAGATGTGTTCCAATTACAACTAGGCCACCAGCTCCAACTTGTGGACAAGGTCAACAATACATCAACGGAAGATGCCAATGCACTGGCAACACTGTCTTTGAAAATGGAAGATGTGTTCCAATTACAACTAGGCCACCAGCTCCAACTTGTGGACAAGGTCAACAATACATCAACGGAAGATGCCAATGCACTGGCAACACTGTCTTTGAAAATGGAAGATGTGTTCCAATCACACCATCAACTGGCTACATATACACCACTCCACCCACGCCTTTCACGTATCCAACTACAGTTCAAGCTTGCCGTGGTGGTCAACAGTATATCAATGGAAGATGCCAATGCATCGGAAATACAGTGTTCGAAAATGGAAGATGTGTTCCAGTGACTACAAGACCAACACCACCTCCATCTCCACAGTGCCCTTCTGGTCAGCAATACGTTAATGGAAGATGTCAGTGTCTGGGTAATACAGTATATGAAAATGGAAGATGTGTTCCAATTACAACTAGGCCACCACCTCCAACTTGTGGACCAGGCCAGCAATATATCAACGGAAGATGCCAATGCACAGGCAACACTGTCTTTGAAAATGGAAGATGTGTTCCAAGTACAACTAGGCCACCACCTCCAACTTGTGGACCAGGCCAGCAATATATCAACGGAAGATGCCAATGCACAGGCAACACTGTCTTTGAAAATGGAAGATGTGTTCCAATTACAACTAGGCCACCAGCTCCAACTTGTGGACAAGGTCAACAATACATCAACGGAAGATGCCAATGCACTGGCAACACTGTCTTTGAAAATGGAAGATGTGTTCCAATCACACCGTCAACTGGCTACATATACACTACTCCACCTACGCCTTTGACATATCCAACTACAGTTCAAGCTTGCCGTGGTGGTCAACAGTATATCAATGGAAGATGCCAATGCATCGGAAATACAGTGTTCGAAAATGGAAGATGTGTTCCAGTGACTACAAGACCAACACCACCTCCATCTCCACAGTGTCCTTCTGGTCAGCAATACGTTAATGGAAGATGCCAGTGTCTGGGTAATACAGTATATGAAAATGGAAGATGCGTTCCGGTTACAACTAGGCCACCACCTCCAACTTGTGGACCAGGCCAACAATATATCAACGGAAGATGCCAATGCACTGGTAATACTGTCTTTGAAAATGGAAGATGTGTTCCAATTACAACTAGGCCACCACCTCCAACTTGTGGACCAGGCCAGCAATATATCAACGGAAGATGCCAATGCACAGGCAACACTGTCTTTGAAAATGGAAGATGTGTTCCAATTACAACTAGGCCACCACCTCCAACTTGTGGACCAGGCCAACAATATATCAACGGAAGATGCCAATGCACTGGTAATACTATCTTTGAAAATGGAAGATGTGTTCCAATAAGGACTACACCTCCACCTCCTTCAGTTACTACTGGATATACGTATACCTCACCAAAAACTCCTTTCACGTATCCCACTACGAGTCCAGCTTGTCGTGGAGGTCAACAGTATATAAACGGAAGATGTCAATGTGTTGGAAATACAGTTTTTGAAGGTGGAAGATGTGTTCCCGTCACCACAAAGCCAACGCCACCACCATCTCCGCAATGTCCTGCCGGTCAGCAATATGTTAATGGAAGATGCCAGTGTCTGGGTAATACTGTATATGAAAATGGAAGATGCGTTCCTGTTACTACAAGACCAACACCGCCTCCATCACCGCAGTGCCCCTCTGGACAGCAATACATCAACGGAAGATGCCAATGCTTCGGCAATGCTGTTTATGAAAATGGAAGATGCATCCCAGTAACAACTAGACCTCCTCCTCCGTCAGTAACCACTGGCTATACCTATACCACACCACCTACTCCCTTCACATATCCTAGCACAAGTCCAGCTTGCCGTGGTGGTCAACAATATGTCAATGGAAGATGTCAATGTACCGGAAATACAGTCTTCGAAGGTGGAAGATGTGTTCCTGTCACTACAAGACCGACACCACCACCATCTCCACAGTGCCCACCTGGACAGCAATATGTCAATGGAAGATGTCAATGCTTAGGCAATACTGTTTATGAAAATGGGAGATGTGTACCTGTTAGCACCAGACCACCACCTCCACAGTGCCCTGCTGGTCAGCAGTATGTTAACGGAAGATGTCAATGCTTAGGCAATACAGTATATGAAAATGGAAGATGTGTTCCTCTAACCACAAGGCCACCACCTCCACAATGTTCTGGTGGTCAGCAATACATTAACGGCAGATGCCAGTGTACTAGAGGTACAGTTTTCGAAAACGGAAGATGCATTCCAATATCGACCAGACCACCGACTCCTTCAGTAACAACTGGTTATATATATACAACTCCACCTACGCCCTTCACATATCCTACTACAAGCCCGGCCTGCAGTGGAGGTCAACAATATATCAACGGAAGATGCCAATGCACGGGTAACACTGTCTTTGAAAATGGAAGGTGCGTTCCAATTACAACTAGGCCACCACCTCCAACTTGTGGACCAGGTCAACAATATATCAACGGAAGATGTCAATGCACGGGTAACACTGTCTTTGAAAATGGAAGATGCGTTCCAATTACCACAAGACCAACACCACCGCCGTCACCATCATGTCCTCCAGGTAAGCGATGAAATAAGTTACTTGCTAGGTATGGATGTGAAGCCTCTGGAAATACTGCAGGCTCTTAGCTTTATGTATTTCGGTCTCCTGTTTCTTTTACTAGTATCCTAGTACCCTTATTAATTTGTACAGGTTTCTGGTGGTAATCCTCTGTGCTCATTTTTGGCTTGCCAAAAATTGCCTGTCTTTCTGCGTTCAGAATCTCGCATCCACACAGAATGTGGTAAGCGCTCTGTGGCTTTGAAATATACAACCCATTACACAGTCTACAGTTGGAATCTCCAATATTGGTATGAATTCTATAGGTGTCTTTTCAGTGCACAGTAACCTGTAATGAGACCTGTGGCGGTTCTAAGATGATTCCTGCTAAGCTGCAGTAGTGCTTCAGTCTTCTTCTTTGATGATCCCTCAAGTCTTTCCATCCAAGTGTTTTCTCTTACTCATATTCTTACCTGCTCGCATGGTGTGTTTTGAGATAGTCCTAGAACTGATCCTGGGCTTATGTGTGAAGCCGATAATCCCTTCTTTGCCAACTCATCGGCTTTTTTGCTTCTTTCGAGTGCCGAATATTCGGATATTCACAGCAAAGTAACTTCGCTTTTATAAACCCTGAGATTGATTTCAGTTGCACAATGCAATTCTTAGGCAATATACATAATAGTACAGCATAGAGGAACAAACGATGCTTTTTACAATGCAATGGAGTGTATTTATAAAAATCTTGACAGGGGTAATCATGTGTGTGGTCTCTTTTTTGATTTGACAAAATAAATCATAATATTCTATTTCAAAAGTGGAGGCATATGGAATCAGAGGACTGAGATTGCAGATATTTAAATATTTTCCCTGTGGTAGGGAGCAGATCACTTGTATTGGAAAGGCTTACTCTGCCAGAGTTGGTGTGACGGGAGGAGTGCCGCAGGGTTCTGTTTTGGGAACTATCCTCTTTCTTAATGACCTAAATGATAGAATTTTAGTGTCGGCATTGTCCTAGTACGCTGACGATACGATCTGTATAGACTCTCGTGATACCTTAAATGGGACGGTTGTAATGTCGTCGGAGATACTGGACAGAATGTTTGATTGATGAAGATAGTCTAAGTCAGCTACATTCTTAGGTTTAACGGTAGATAGTACTCTCTTGTCCAGGGAACATCGCGCTCGAAGTATGGCTTTTTTTTCTGGCCATCCTCGGTGGGTTTTCGTGATGTATTTATTGCTTAGAAAAGAATTGTCAGATATCTGTGCGATATACCGCACACTGCATAGTACAGAGACTTATTCACTGCTCTTGGAATACTACCGCGGGCGCCTCTGTATATATACGAACTCGCAGTGTTTCTGAAGCAGCATGTTCACTCGTAATGCTGATATTTTTAATGTTATGGGGACGAGAAATGGTGGAGACTATAGAGTTGGTGCTCAAAATCAATGAATATGATTAAACTAAAAACAAAGGAGTTGCTCCTACAACAATCGTTTTACAGTGTTGACGACTTTATATCCCCTTGAGGCGAAAGGACGGTTGAATTTTAATTTGTTATGTTTAATGTGTGGACTGTTTTATGGCTATGTACCAAATTGAATGTATTATTGACAATTGCTGATGTTTATTAAATTTAGAGTAAAAATATATCCATATATACAGAGTATTTGGAAACAACGTTTAAAGATTTTAAGGGCATGTAGTACGATCGAAAATAAGGTTAAAAGTCATAATAAACACATGTCCACAAATTAACTGTTTACGAGATAACAGCGATTTTATCGCAATTGCAGAACTTATTCTGCTTTAGCGGTTTTTATTAAGATGTTATTGCATTTTAACATAAAATAGATTATAACTAAAGAAGATGTTCAAAATGACGTCCTACCATTTCGACACAGGATCTACATCTGCTTTCAAAGGAAGCGCGCACTCCTTCAAAAAACAAGGGTTTTTCTCGTATTATCTGGCAACAGTGTTCTATTCATTGGCGCAACTCTGGAAGATCGTTTACCGGTGTTGCATACACTGAACTTTTCAAATAACCCCAGATACTAAAGTCCAACGGGTTTAGATCGGGAGAGCTTGAAGGCCAAGCAATGGGACCTGCTCGCCCTATCCATCTCCCAGGAAATTCATTGTTAAGATGTTCCCTAACAGCACGCGTAAAGTGCGGTGGAACTCCATCTTGCATAAACCAGAGGTTCAGTCTTAGATTTATAGGTAAATCTTCCAAAAGTTCAGGTAAAGTATTTTCCAAGAACTCGAGGTATGTAGGACCTGTTAAGCGTTGTGGCAAAACAATCGGTCCTAACAACCGTTCCCCTATCATGCCTAACCAGATGTTTAGAGAGAAACGTTGCTGATGCCTGGCTTCAACGGTAGCATGAGGATTCTGGTCACACCAAACGTGATTGTTGTGGAAATTAAATATTCCTTTTTGAGTAAAACCAGCTTCATCAGTGAAAAGGATGTTATCAGCGGAATCTGGCCGATCAGCAGCTGTTCGCAAAAACCACTCACAGAAAGCCCTTCTCGCTTGATAATCCGGAGCAGTAAGGGGTTGTACCCGTTAGATATGGTAGGGGTATAGGAGTTGCTCATGAAGAGTTCTCCAAACAAGATTGCTGCTTACACCCACTTGAGTCGAAATTCTTCTAACACTAGTTTCGGGATTTTCATCAATAATATTCAAAATTCGATCTTCTATCTGTGGAGTACATGCTATTCTTTGTCGTCCAGTATCAGAAGACCGCTTCTCAAACGAACCAGTTTCTCTTAGTCGTTGAAACACCGTCTGAAACATCACATGCGAAGGCAGTTGGCGATCAGGAAACGTTTCAGCTCTCAGAAGCGACGTGCTTGTAAAGAATTTCCATTAGCACGACCGTACATGAACACCATATCGCTCATTTCAGCATTAGAATATGCAACAATTGTAATTGCTACAAATTGCACAAAACTTCAAATTAAACTGTCATAAAACAATAGCTGATAAGCACCTGTTTACTGGGATATGTTATATCCATGTACTACTAGAAACACTCGCTGTTATCTCGTAAACGGTTGATTTGTGAACATGTGTTTATTATGACTTTTAACCTTATTTTCGATCGTACTACATGCCCTTAAAATCTTTAAACGATGTTTCAAAACACCCTGTATATATATATATATATATATAGGAATTCAAAGAAAAATACTGTTAAGAATTTCTTCCACAATAAAAATATTGTCGAGGATGCATGGCATTTTATTTAATTAATTTTTAACAATTAACAATGTTTTAAAATGTTGTCCCTTGTCCCATTTACAATAGTTTTAAGTTTAAATTGTGAGTAACAAATGGTGTGGAGAAGAAGTGAGATGGTAATTTTAATTTAAGCCGGAAATTGTACTGATTAGATGTTTTCTGCCAAGAATTACAAATATTTGTTCCTCTTTTTTGCCGAATGTAAGTAATCTTCAACAATTACTAATCAATGTTACTTGGTACATAATCATTTATTGTAAACAGGTCTGAAGAAGGGCCAAATAAACTTAGGGCCCGAAACGTCACTAAGGCTTAAATGCTAACAAGAATTAAATAAAACCATGTTCTGTGGAAGAATTTCTTAACAGTATTTTTGTTTGAATTCCAATACAATGAACTATCAGCTACAGCTACTGATCATCTCCATATATTATACCTATATATTTATATCCATTATTATTATACAAAAAGCCATTGTATATTTCAAAGCCAAACATCATAGGCTTTATTTATTAAATAAAAGATTTTATCTACAATGGTTCTATTCATTCACTCGATTAGCATCAGAAGTAAAATAATCAATTTTCCCAATATTATGTCTTCCAGGTCAACAATATATTAACGGAGCGTGTCAATGCCCTCGCAACACAGTCAACGCCAACGGAATATGTGTTCCTACAACAACTGTGCCTCCATTACCATCATGCCCACCCGGTCAACGATACGTCAATGACAGATGCGTTTCCATTACCACCACACTACCTCCGACTCCTTCTTGCACCGGAGGGCAGTATTACGTAAATGGTAGATGTCAATGCACTGGGAATACTGTTTTTGAGAATGACAGATGCGTTCCCATCACTACTAGACCACCTTCGTGTCCCTCTGGACAACAGTTCATCAACGGCGTTTGCCGATGTGGCGCCGGATTCGAGTTAGTTAATGGCAAATGCGTACCGCCGTCCACTGGCTATACTTATCCAACTCCTTCGTCGCCATTGACTCTTCCACCGCCTACGAAGCCATCTTGTGGTCCGGGGCAACAATACATTAACGGCAGGTGCCAATGCGCCGGAAATACTGTATTTGAAAATGGAAGATGCGTTCCAATAACTACTAGGCCGCCACCAAGTCCTTCATGTGGTCCTGGACAACAATACATCAATGGTAGATGTCAATGTGCCGGAAACACTGTATTTGAAAACGGAAGATGTGTTCCAATAACCACTAGGCCGCCCCCAAGTCCTTCATGTGCTCCTGGACAACAATACATCAATGGTAGATGTCAATGTACCGGAAATACTGTATTTGAAAATGGAAGATGCGTTCCAATCACTACTAGGCCGCCCCCAAGTCCTTCATGTGCTCCTGGACAACAATACATCAATGGTAGATGTCAATGTACCGGAAACACTGTATTTGAAAATGGAAGATGCGTTCCAATCAGCACTACGCCACGTCCAAGCCCTTCGTGTACTAATGGCCAACAATTCATCAACGGCAGATGTCAGTGCAGTGCTGGTTTGGAGTTCGTTAATGGCAGATGTGTTCCACCGACAACAGGTTATACTTATCCTACTCCTGCGTCCACTTTACCGACTCCAAGTACAACTCCGGCTTGCGGACCAGGGCAGCAATACGTCAACGGAAGGTGTCATTGCTTGGGAAATACTGTATACGAAAATGGAAGATGTGTTCCCGTTGTACCGCCGACTCCCACTCCAGCTTGCGCGCCTGGACAGCAGTATGTCAACGGAAGATGTCAATGTGTTGGAAACACGGTGTTTGAGAATGGAAGATGCGTTCCAGTTACTACAAGACCGCCAATACCATCTTGCCCAGCCGGACAACAGTATATCAACGGAAGATGTCAATGCGCCGGCAATACAGTGCTTCAGAACGGTAGATGTGTACCACCATCGCCTGTTTGTCCGCCCAACACTCATCTGTACAACGGAAAATGCATTCCTACCCAACCTGTCGGTCCAGACGGTTACATCTATGACAAACCAGACGAGCCTTTTGAATCCTCCAACACTGTTTCGGTGAATTTAAGACCGACCACAGTGCCACCAAACACTTACATCCCACCAGGGACAACGGAGAGCACCGGCAGCACTTTTAAAAACAATTACATCACGCCAGATGAGAGCAGTGTGAACTTGAACGTCATTGGCAAATTGACAACACCACCACCCCAATACGTCTCTGGCTGTGCTGCCGCGTTGAAGTGCGTTCAAGAGATTTATTGTACGACGGAAGGTTTTATATCACCAGTGCCTGTGGTGATCACCAAGGAGCAATTGGAGAATAGGGTGCCGTTAGCGGTAAGTACAGGCTCCATCCCCCCATAAGTTATCGAAAAGTTGTAAAGCTGAAATGAAACCCAGTGACATATTTTTTATTGTTTTGCCAGGATCTTTGAGGGAAAAGATTTAACAATTACTTAAACTACCATGTTCAAAACATGATAATGTAATTTAGATAAACATGGTATAATCTCTGCTTGTCAACACGGCTTTATGAAGGGCAGATCAACAATTACCGCTATTATGCAATTTTATAACATACTTTTAAATAACTTTGAAGAAAAGGTTTACCCGATTGGAGTGTTTTGCGACCTCAGTCGGGCTTTCGACTGTGTAGACCATCAGATTCTATTGTCTAAACTTTTCAACTATGGCATACGCGGACTAGTGGGAAGTTGGATTGAGTCATATCTCTTGCATCGACAACAGTGCGTTGAGATAGATATGACAACCAATAATATATGCACCAAAATAAGGTCATCCCAAACGGAAACTCTCCTTGGTGTTCCTCAGGGGTCGATACTGGGGCCAATTCTGTTTTCACTCTATATGAATGACTTACCCAACTGTATAGAAAACTTAGTAATGTACGCTGATGATACATCAATCATTATTTCCGATTATGATAGCGCCCTTCAGGCAACTGCCCTCTGTTCTCTGGAACGCTTACATAAATGGTTTACCTCAAACAAACTATTGTTAAATGCCCAGAAAACAAATTTTCGCGTATTTCACCCGACACAGAAGATTATAGAACATAGGTCTACAACATCTTACATCAGTTAAATTCCTAGGATTAGATATTGATGAAAACTTGAATTGGTCTGAAGCATGTAAGAACATTTCTTCCAAATTAAATAAAAACTGCTACTTACTAAAAAGTCTTAGAGATATTTTAGATAATGATACCTTGAGAAATGTCTATTTCAGCGAAGTCGAATCAAGACTGAGGTATGGGATACTGTTTTGGGGCACTTCAGGAAATGTTGACAGAGTACTACTAGCGCAAAAGCGAATAATAAGAACAATGGCAAAAGCCCAATATAATGCACCCTGCAGACCCTTATATAAACGATTTAAAATTTTAACTGTCGTTAGCTTATACATTCTTGAAGTTACCTCTTATATTCACGGTATTAAACACAACTTTCCACAAAACACTAACGTTTATGACACAAGAAATAGAGCAATATTATTGCCAAAACATAGTCCTTCCTTAACAAGTATGAGCCCAAACATAATGGGAGTAAAATTGTATAATCGCCTCCCCGATAGGTTTAAAACAATATCTGCACGAGCCTTTAAGAGAACGCTTAAGCTATATTTGGAGGATCATCCCCTATATAATATTAATGAATACTTTCAGTTGGATGTTTAGTTGTATACTTACACCAGATTTATTATGTATATTGTTTGTTTATGACGTATCTTTGTGTATCTCTTGTACCTAGTTTGGATTAAATGCTATTATTATTATTATTAATTAGATTAGGATTGGGGTGGCCTGCAGACCTGTTTCACCGCGAGCTTTTCAGATCTATTGTGATCCCCATTTTACTAGAAGATCTCTCTAATTTTGCCCCCTTAATTAGGTCTATCATCTTTGAGAGCGGCTTCTTTGTGTAGCTACTAGCTGTGGAGTTCTTCTCCTCCAATACTAGAAACCTTGTCCTCGCCAGGCCTTCACATTACGTCCATTCCCTTAACAGTTATGATTACTTTTCTCTTTTTGAGGGTGGTTTTTTTTTTGATATATAAATTGAGACGTCAGCTTAATGTTTTATTTTTAAAGTTTGCTACAACTTGCTTCATCATTGAACATATTTTAAGCGCTTAAATTTATACACAACAGTATTTTTTTTTATTTTCAGCATATCATTAATTTTGGACTTTATAAATTTACATTAAATTGCGCTTCTCGTATCAGTTAGGGGCTTATAGGTACACTTGCATTTACGCGTAAAAGAGCCACTTTTCTTGGTGTTAATTTTTTTATTTAGCAGTACCTATTTTTGATTTTCTTTTTCTTACCAATTTTCTGAATCACCATTTGCTTTTTTTTTCAATACGAATTGTTATAACTAGCTCTAAGACAGTGTACCACAAACACATTTCCCTTCCAATATTTAATAGCTACTTGCTAGCGATAACTAGTTTGAAGCACAATTTATTGATTGAACCAAAATCCATACGTTATAAATGTAATCGACTCCTCCCAAGCAAATAAAAATATATTCTGTTAATAATCGGCAAGTACCTTACCCAACAATGCGAATAGGTAAAATACTTACTCGTAAGTAATCATTTATGTAAGGTAAAATAATTGTTTGCGGTGCTACTTGTTGATTATCACTTAGTGGTATGATTTTCCTATAACGTAGTTTATATCTCTATGCTATCATATTTATTTCCATTGTCTAAAAAGTCTATTCAAATTCATTTTTATCTAAATTATTTACTTTGCACTTCCATGTCTTGTCAGTTAAACAGTTATTGACGGAATGCCATATAATATTTATAGTATATATATTTCATAAATTTAAAAAGTATTCCTCAACACAGTTATAAAATTTGCAAAAAAAAATAACTGAAAAAATAAGGTATAGAGTTACGTTGTTTCTGCATTTAGATAAAAAATTAAGCAGGTATTTTTGAAACATTTTAAAGACTTTTTTTCTGTTTTTGGCGTACACAACCCGAAAGTAAAATCCATCCATTCTCTCTTCTTAAATGATCTGTATATTAATAGACAACCCATATATTTCGAAACGTCAAATATAAAGCAGTAAAAGTTATTTGCGCGTAAATAAAAAAAAGGCAAAACAAAAAAGGAATTTAATACATATACGTTTTTCCAATTGTTCCTGACGATGCCAGCTACTACTCAATACGTACGGATAATACACATCGTCATATAAATACTCGTCGAAAACGTGTACGTATGTATGTATGTTACGTACTTATAACTTGCACGCTGTCGTACCTACTACTCAGGTAAGTCTCTAGATGTTTAGAATGTACGATGTAGGTATTTGATTCAAATTTCAATTGAATTCATTCTTATACTGACATTGTGATTTGGAGCACTATCGGCAATTAATGTTATCAGTTGCTAGTTATAAAACATGTTCACTATATTTTTAACTCAACCGGTTATGGTAATGCTGATTAATCGACTATCCGGTTAAAATGCACAGTACCAGTATCTATTAAGAAAAAAATTGTTAAGGCTTTAGGCGGTAGGAAAAATAGCACACATAAAAGTGTCTAGCGGACTCGTGGGGTTTCTGAAGTGAAACCACTAACTCGTGCGTGTTTTTATTTGTCACTTTCTGTACTCGTCATGCAATATACTATCGCGATCTTATAAGAAATAAATACTATTGTTTAAAATTTCCATACTGTACCGAGGAAATCAATATATATGAGTAGGCTATTATCATTTTTAGATAAAATGGAAATAAAAACGTCTGGTCTAATTCTAATTTCATTGTTTTAGATAATTACTCATTGTTTTCCTGTACACTTTTCGAAACGAGAAGCAAATGCTTTATTGTAACACTGATTCATATCAAAAGATATAAGATGCAATCAAAGTTTTATTTAAAAAAGAAAACTAAGGGAATTGTTATGGAAAAAATTAATAACTTACTGGATCTTTGCTTTGAAAATTTGCTACGTCAACAAAAACAAAAGGTTGCTTTCTTAAATCCAACTCAACTACTTTTTTTTTTGTAAATCGTTTCTTTTAAGTGTAAAACATATCTTTAAAGAAAAAAAATAACTAACAAACTTTTTGAAATTTTAAGAAATTTTGAAAAAAACCAACATTTTTCTATGTCATTGTTCTTCAATAATTCGATAAATCTTTTTTTTTTTACTTTGTGGGAGCCTTCTGACAGAGTGTTCGAAAACAATGCAGCTTCTTGCCTTTTTGTATTCAATTCTCCCATTTTCGTGTCCTTTAGATTGAAGTCTTGTTCAGTTATAAATATAAGCTCCCTAGTCAGTCTTTGATCCATGGCAGGTCATGGTGACCAAATTGATTAAATCCTTCGACATATCCTTGTATTATGACCTATTTTGTCTGCGACAAAAGCTGGCTAATGGTAGTATTTTTAGGTATTTCTGGGTACTTTAGATATTTTACTATAAACCAGTTTACGTTCGATATGTCAGACTCTTTGCCTTGCCCTCACTGGTTCCTGCTGACCTGGATTCAGGACTAGTATCCTTGTCCTCTTTGGAAGGCTCTTGGATTCATCAGTAGTTAAATATATGCCCTTTCAAATATGTGTTATGAATGGCTTCGTTTTGAACCAGGTTCTTGTGTCTTTGGCTGTGGAAGGTCATTTATAATACTCTTCCAGTGAAGATGTTCTTCCCGAATTGCATGAAATTCATGTTTCTATTTGCAGCAATCGTACATCGCAACCATGAGTCGTTTTTGAATCCGATTCAAGAGTCGATGTAGGTGCTGTTCTGAGCCGCTAGAAAACGCCGAAACCCTAATATATTATACAGGGTGTATCAAATAAAAAAGTAAATTTTGCTTGGGTGTTAACTACACGACATATAAAGCACAAACCCACCGAAACCGGATTTCATCATTAAAGAATAAAAAAAAGTTAAATTTAGAGCCAAAAATTATTTAGTCCGGGCCTGATGCAAGAAAACATCATGTTAAACACCCGCTAAACGTGGTATTATGTATAAATACATCGCACTCATTTAGTATTATTCTTAATGGTATGCCGTAAGTTCATTTAACGTCATTCTGAATAAATAAAGGCCCTTGTGAAAATAGCAAAATTGAGGCATTTTAAATTTCTTCTTTTTATAAAATAAACATTCCTTATTTGTTAAGAGCATTCTACGTAAGTCTACAAAGTATTATTTTTAATATCTTGATAAGACGTTCGAGTTTCACCGGATATGCGACTTCAGTAGTTACAAAAACGCAAATATTTTTCTTTTGCTTTGTCGAATCGAGAGTTAGTTGTTAATAAACGGTACCACATGAATCTGAGTTATTTTTTTTGGATTTATTTAATCAAATAACGCAAAATGAGTTGAATCGAATTACACAGAAATAAATGTAGATACAGAAAATTTGCAAACACGCCTTTTTACTATGATGTCGCGCGAAAATGAATCTGTACATTCCCGCGCTTTTGCCGATGCATCAAGCTTCGATTTTCTTTATATGAAATCATGATGGTCCTGAAAAGGATCGTTTTTTTGAGACGGGAAGAATTTAAATAAAATGTTCGAAGTGGCTTGCACTCCAAGCAGCCATCCACACAAAACTAACAGCGGTAATGGCTGAATGATAGTGGTATGTGGGGGTATACTCGGTACAGCATTTAGGTTGGGCACAGGTGCGACTCTAGCCCACGGCATTTATAAAAAAAAAACTTTCTCGTTAATGCTTACAGATAGACCCCCTGTGCATTAAGACTTTTTGATCGTCAATGATTACAGCTGCTACATATTATTATATTTACCTCTATATCGGATACACCCTGTATATTGTCGGACGCGCTTTTCGACGAAGGTTATATTTCTGACAATGCTATCTTGTTATCGGTAGCCATTTTAGAGATATCGTCAAAAACGATTTTGATCGACGATTTTAGCAAGAATCGACAAGAAATTACCGAAACTTTGAGATAACTCCAATATGTTATTCACTAAAAGCAGCCTCCCTTCGGGAGAGTCCTTTAGAAGCGTCTTTCGACGAGGAATCGAATGACGAAAGGCGCAATTCGCTATCTCTAACCGATTGCGACATATTTGAGGACAAAAAAAAAATGAAAAATCAAATCGACGCTAGACTCTTCAGATAGGGCTTACCAGAAGCGTATTTTGTCTTCAAATCCTTAGTTATTTAGTCCCGGGTGTGTTCCAAATCAAGATAAGAAATCAAATTCTTGGAAAACATGGCGATTGGGTGGATGCATCTCTGATCATTCAAAACCATTGTAAGACAAACTCTGCAAAAGCTAAACTGCATAAAACGTATATATTAAAGTTAAATGCGCATGTGCCGCCATCTCTCGTTACAGCACAGAATTCGTATTCATAGATTCAGGTATTCATATTATAGGTTAGAGAAAACTATAATGTACCATTCATGATACTTCTTCCCTAGTATTCACTTGTCTTTCAATTCAATTCAATTCAATTCAATTCTTTATTGGCCCCAAGATCAAAATGACATAGAGCACGTCAAAATATAAAATACAAAAAGAACAAAAACAGAAACACAATAATGTGGCAGATTTTTTTTAACATAGAAAATAGCAGAATGTTGGACATGGGAAAACATCAACTAAGAACTGTTAGATGTATTACACAGTCCTAATTTCAGCTCTATAGCTTTAGAGGCACTTTTTTTTAGTGGCTCAATTTATGAAAATCAGCCACCAATGAGTTCCATTTTCAGAATTGCACAATCTTGGACACAGCCTCAGAAGGCGTATGCTGCAGAGATCCTAACTACAAAGACCCGTGGCCCTCTGCGAATTTGGTGAACGGTGTTGATAATGGCCAGTATAAAGAAGACAACACTCTCGGCCAATACTCTCCGGACAAGCAAAGAAGGGTAAGGTCCGGTATACATCCCAGTTTAAGGAAGAAGGCCGAGGAACAATCGCTTTGCGGTGTAAGAAACTATGTCAGTATTTCATGGATCATTGTGGGAAATCTTGTGTCTAAATTAATATAAAATTGCAGAATACTAAACCGGAAGGCACCTCACCACTCAACATGAACTTCGCCGAAATCCCTTGGCAAGCCATGATATTAAGAGACTCATCCAGGACGCTCCTTTGTGGCGGTGCTATATTAGGGCCGAATGCTGTGTTGACCACGGCCAGCTGTGTTGATGGGTAGATATTTTCCAAACTATACTCGTTTTCAGTGAAGCCATGGTGGCATTTCATTTCAATTTCAGAATTGCATCCAGTGATATTCTGGTGAAAGGTGGCGAGTGGAAACTGGGTGTTGACGAAGAACCACAACCATTCCAAATAGTCAAAGTGGCAGCTGTTGCAAGACATCCCAATTACGTACAGGGTAATTCAACGAACGATTTGGCCCTATTGGTCCTAAGAGAGAAGCTGCGATTGACCGGAAATGTTGGATCCGTATGTTTATCCCCTGGACAGGAAGTCAGGAAAGAAAAATGTATAGTCACAGGCTGGGGAAAAGACGTTTTGCAAGGTGACGATTCAATCATTCATTCTCATCCTTGTTTTTACTAACATAAAAATGCATTAATCTTTTCCAGTGCACCTGAAAAACGCTTTAATGAACGGCGTAGAAGTTAAGATCCTACAAGACGAAGAATGTAAAGAAAGTTTAAACGCAAATCATCTAGATTCTTTGCCCAAATTGGGTCCCAACACGATTTGCGCTAAATCAGAGCAAGATCTGTGCAAGGTTAGTTGAAAACGCTTCTTTTTATCGAGCATCGAGATCAATTTAATTATTCTCTTCAAGGTTGATTATGGTAGCGCCTTGGCTTGTGAAGACAGTAGCGGACAATACAACTTGGTCGGAATCTATAATTGGGAAACAGGATGCGGAAACAATGGGCAAATAGGGGGCTTCCTCAGGCCTGACGGTGCTTGGATTCAAAAATCTCTAAGAACGTCTCCTAGGGAATTGAGGAGAGCAGAGAGGCAATTCTTGGGGATAACGCAGAACTGAAGATACGGCAAAATAGCATTGGACGATTTTATTAAATGAAACTAGCAAGTGAAAAAGAGTATATCGGCAATGTTTTGTGGTCAAAACCATTATTTATATATGTAAAAAAAAAGATTTATGAGCATTGAATAGATATACTCTTTTCTCCTTTGGTCTGACAAAAACTGCCTTACATTTTTTTTTTATACTTTGATAATACAATGTGATTTCCTTCCATCCTCCCAGACAACTTTTTATATAAATGTATTATTAAGTAATATTTGTAGATATGTAAATGCGTAAGATGCTATGAAAATGGCCTGTGTTGTAAATACTTATAAAAGCTCTAGAAATAATGTATACATTTTTTATACCTATGTAAATTTCTTAAAGAACGAAATATTCAAAAAAAAATATAGAAATCTGTAATTTGCCATTAATTAAAACGAAGTTGTAATAATAATACTGAATAAATAAATGACAGATATTGCGAAAAATCACTGGTAAAATTATTACGTGAAGTATACTTTTTTGATGATGCTCCTGATAATTTTACCACGAAATTTCAGAGTATATCGTATTAAGTATGTAAATCTAATAAACTATTTAAAATATTATATCGAGTTTGTTTAATTAACACCCATAAAAATATATATGTGTATATACATATATAAATGAAGGAATTTTTTAATTACCTATTATGAAAAGTTCATTAAAATATTAAAAAAAAAAATACCAATTTGCTGAAATCATAAATGCAATAAATCTAATACCTTTAACGATTTTGCCTGCTATATCTCGTAATATTAATTAAATATGGATAAATTGCTGCTAGTAAATCAATTTTTAGACAAATTAGTTACAACACATCGAATAAATAAAATGTAAATTACACTAAATAACCCATTATACGATATAGCAAATTATATCTCATAAAGCATATATTATATTTAGGGATTTCTTTTAACTGTAAATTGTTTAATTCTTTGCTTTAAAGCTTATATATTGTGATGCTATTGTCTAGCACACAGCCTGGGTTAAAAAGAAATAATTTTTAAATATAATGCTTTAATTAGATTATTAAAATCTAATTTTTCCTGAAAAATTACCAAAATGACTTATCTATACTTATGTCCAGGGAGCATCCTATTATGTCATGTTTAAATTTATATTTTTATTATTGATATAATAAGTAATTGCATTATCAATTGTTATTTTATATGCACTTTCCATTAAACATGAAATGCGTGTGAAACATTTAGTTCTTCCTGTAACTTGTAAATACAAGGCACTCTAGGCAGGCCTTATGAAACGACTTCTTGTTATGTTTTTCTAATTCGCACATAAATCACTCCTTTTAAATGGACATATTTCAGTAAAATTTTTAAACCTATCAGTGTGTTAATTTATGAGTAATAAATACCTCCAGTGAGTTCATAGCTTTTTTGCAACATAAAATTAGAAAATAGCATATTAAAGATTGATGTTACAATGACATTTGTTGTAATAGGAGTGCAAGTTTAAAAAGTCAATGTACAAGTATTACAACAGTCATTGTAGCGCGTTTTATTTTCTCTTTCGTATTAATGTACTTTACCTCCCTAGGGCGGAAAGTTACACTTTACCTCCTTAGGCCTAGGGAGGAAAAATAAGTGACGTTGACATGATGAAACTGTACATCTTATAATATGTGACATTATTGATAGATAACATTAGTACATTCCACCCAGTCTGAATCCATTTGAGATAATTGCTAAATTATTAGGTATTAAATTTCAATGAAACTATTATTAAGCTCGTTTTACACTTGTCAATTTCTAGATCAATAACTAAGACTTGGAGGACTTCATGTCAATAATGGTTTTACACTTGTTAACTTCTAGTTCGATTATAAGTTCAATTTCTAGTTTAAGTTCTGTTCAAGTTTAAGATGATATTCAACTGTTTTACATCTGTCAAGAAATTGATTGATTTTAAGAACTTGGTCAAGTTCTAGAAACTAACATACTTAGAACGTGTTCTATTATTGCATCAAATTATCTTCAATTCTGTAGGAATTTCCGTAATTGGTACTCGTGAAATAATTGCAGATGAAAGTTATGTATTTCATAATTTAAAGAAATATGCATGAAAATGTAGATTAAACGAAAAGGAAACGAAACTAACACGTAGATAGTAAGAACGAAAAGAACTTCAACCACAACAGTTGAAATTGCAGTAAATTCTTATTTTGCTGTTTTTTTTTAATAACAAAGATACATTTTATAATTGTTAGTTAAAAATAGCTGTTGTACATTAAATATGCTTTGTTTACTAATCAGTGTTAAACCGTATTCGTGTATGTTTATTATTAGTTAGGGCGAAATTGCTACCTCACAAAATTATGATGAGGTATGACACCTTCTTTTTATATGAATGCATTATACCCCTCCTACAATTTTCAAATTAATATATGTTATTAAAGGGCAAATGGGCATTATTTACGCAAAAAATGGTGGGTATAAAGCTCCTAAAAAAAGTTTTGGAACATAATGTCTTTTTTCTGTGGCTATAATGAACACTTTTTGGTTACATTTAGTACATTTCACTGCTACCGCAGTGTGACCACACCTAACTGCACCTAATAAACGTCAAAATCGCATCGACCATAATCTGGAAATAGTACTTTTCCAACACAATTTTCACTACTTTCTTTTCATTTCCTAAAAAAAATGTATGTCCTTTTGGAGCTTAGCAAGTCGTGTTCTATGCGTTAGTGTGCATATAAATAGTGAATACAGCGGTCGAGGTACGAAACTCTTACCGTTTATTCAGTTATACCAATACAGAAGCGTATGTGTATCTCTAATCAAGAAATCCACCATAAATCCTTTGAAGAAATCTTCGAGACAGACAATGCTTAACCTCAAACCTTTACCCGCCTTTGTTTTAAGTATGCAACATCACTCCAAGAAATAATAATATCCCTGTTGTGACAGAGCGCTACCACCCCGAACGTTACAAAAGAAACTAATCGATTCTAATATTTCCGATTTCAAGTTCTATTAATTGACAAATGTAATACAGCAGCAAGTTCTATTTTAAGAAATAGATATTGATCTCTATGAAGATCCTAATATTTACTGACAAGTATAAAACAGCAAGTTCTAGTTCAAGAACTACAAATTGATCAATTTTAAAGTCTAGAAATTGATGAAATTATTGACAAGTGTAAAACCAGCTTTAAACACTTTTAAAACGACGCTAACTTGACAGTTCTCAAAAAATATTTGACAGATTAAGCCTACTATCGATCATGTCACTCACAGGTATGTTTTTATTATTTTTAGACATTTAGTTAAAATTGGACTGGCTGGGAAAAAATAGTATTCAAACCACGTGAGGAAAGTGTTATTGCAGGCCGCGGACAAATATTACAAACCGAGCCGGAGGCGAACTAACCTCACATAAAGTATCACCACAAACTGTCACAAAATAGGAAAACAGTGTTGCAAAGTGGAATTTGACGTTTCTGAAACACAATAGTTATTTATATCACTAGGCCAGAAACAAGAAGCTACAGTTTTGTGAGTATGAGTACGGTTCGTGGATTGTGTGCCGTTGGTTGGATTCATAATAGAAAAGAAGTTTTGCGCTAGGGAGTCGACGGTATAGGTGGCATACATGTTACATACCTTATATTTTGATGGTTTCCAGAATAAGGAGTCTTTTTCTGTAATGTTCTTTGCAGTTTAATATCCAATAAATCAATAATAAGTGCAGTGCAGACACCAGTTCATCTTAATGAGGTTGCATAGTAGCTTAATGACAATTTATTACGTCGCGAATGTATAGTGTGCCAACCTTTAGTGACATTTTTGCCTGACTAGTAGCTTTGAAGTACCTAATGCAAAATGAGTCTTTCTGAACGGAGGCGTACTTACCTTTAAAATTTATAACAAGTTATTATACTTCCTTAACAGCCAAATTTAAAATTCCCGCAAATATTCTATTAGTAACTTTAACGTCGAAACATAAAACTACCCACCATTTTGTACTATATCAATAGTTATTTTAATGCCTTTACGTTGAATTCACTAACAATTGTGGCGGGAAATTTAAATTTGGCTATTAGGTTATTTAACTGGGATTTGAATATAAAAAATGTTCTTAATGAACATATAATAGGAAGTAGATGGCATATTTTGGCTTTAAAACTATTTAAATAGTTTCATTTGGAAATAATTCCAAGAATTTCATTTATACGAAGTACCTATACTTATAGAGGTTTTAAATATGGATTTATTCTTTATGTTATTCCAAGATTATCGGTTTTATACTCAAAAGTTCTTTAAGATTTAAAACAAATAAAATGATGGCGTGTTCTTCGTATAAACTAGCTCAAAAGCTTGCTTAACGTTAGATTATTTTAGGCGTAATGCCTTTTAGTTGATTTTTGCACTCCAATGAAAATAAATAAATAATATGCCACAGCGACTGGCAAAAAATATTACATTTTACTCATATTTTATTTAGTATTACTACATAAGAAAACGTGCTTGTCAGTTTTCACTGTGTTAATTACGCAAAAATTAAGAAAATTATTTGAGTTTGAATCAAATTTAAAAAAATTGCTGCAGTTGAGCTGCTAAAAACGAAAAAAAGTAGAAATATGCAACTCAATTAATCAATATTAAGAAAAATTGTGATTTTTATTTACTTTTTTAAATATATTTACAACCCTAACAACCAGAAATATTACATAGATATTTTAAAAAATATATTTTATAAATATTTTTCGTGAGAGGTTTTTGAATATATTTTTCATATTTTTTCTAAATATAGATAAAATATTCAATTAAAATATTTATTCCATATTTTTAAAATTAATGTAGGCGCAATATTTTTTAAAAATATTGAAAAATATTATTTATATGAAAATTGAGATTTTTTATGCAATCTATTTAATTTGTCAAAATGAACTAACATTGTTTTTGGTTATTTAGAATGTATAACTTCGATAACGAAAAGTTGAAACATACATAGATGAGTTGTCTAAAAGGCAAGAACTTGTTTTTTCACACTCACCATACAAGTTAATAATCAATAATTCTGGCATCTTTTAAGGCATACTGAAGGTTTATCAAATTAATCACTATTTTTAATTGAAGTGTCTAAATAAAAACAAACTATTTTTATCATTTTATTTGAATAAGCCAATAAAAATGAAAAATACTCATTTTTAAGTCGAGCCTTGGCTGGTGCCAGGTACAACCTATGACTTTTTTCATATCTTCGATAGTGGCGCTCTCATGGCATTTCCTTGTGGCCTCTAAAACAATGTCAATTGTATTAGATCATACCATGAATAAAACATCGTACAACATTATCACACCTACTAATACATTTGGAGCATTTACAATAATTGGAGTGGTAGCTACATTCTAATACTTACGATACTTATTTTTACTTTATTTCATAATATTTGAAAACATTCTACGTACAAACAATAAAACAACACAACGTATTCTCACCTCTATTTGAGGTTATGACGCTTATCTAAGCAAAATCAACTAGCAATTTATCTGGTAGATGCAGTACATATATGATGCATAAAATTCCTACAATTATATTATTAAACGATTTCTCTACATAGCGATATTGAGCATTCCAATTATCTTATAAATGCCATGACATGTTCAAAGTTTTGCTTACCTCGTAGTCACCACAAAAACTAAAACACACCCGCAACAATAATTACACAGTTAATCCTAATCTGCCCTAATCGTATACTATTATAAACTATAACATGTAACGGACAAACGAATGAAAACGTTGATGAATGATACGCACGTGCGCGTATGCATTCTATGTACCTAATCCATAGCGCATAAACAATACTAAATCATATAACACCGGCGCCGTAATGAATAGAGGTGTTGTGTTGACGTTCGCAACTTACAAATATTACAAATAATATAATACAAAGCGCAGATATATTAATAGAAAAGTTACAGCGCTCAACTTAGATACTAATTAAATCATATTAGATATATATTATCTAATTTAATCTTTAAGCTTTCATTTTAAATAGGTACATACCTACTTAATATGTATGCATATTTTACCCATTTTATATTATTCGTCCTACGCACCAAATGTACAAAAGCAAAAATTCAATCTTTTTTTTATATGAAATAAATATTTACAGAAATACAAAGCCAAATATTCTTGCAGAGTTATGAAAAATATATTGAGAAAACATTTGCAATAAAATATTATTAATGCTACATAACATATATATTTTTTCAATGTTTTCCTAATATATTTTCTATAATATATTTTATGCATATTATATTATATAACTAATATTCAAGAAAGATTTAATATTTTTTAAATATTTATAAAATATGAAATAAATATAGTTGGTCACTGGGGAAGAAGCCTCAGAATTAAATTCTAAGCAATTTTTTCAAATAATTTTTTTTTGAATATCATGTCATCTATCCTCACTTTTCGCAGATTTATGGTATATTTTTTAAATTTACTGCCACATGACGTGTGTCAAAACAAATTTTGGGATTTCTAAACATGCACAACTTAACCCAAAAAAAAAGATAGTATTCTTTAACAATAAAAAGGGCATATTTTGCAGTATTTATGCCGGTCACTGTATAAATACTAAATAAAAGTTATTAAAATGTTTTTCTTTAAATGTAAAATTTAAATTGCAAAAATGCACAAAACTAAAGAGATCTTGCATTAAATATATGTTATATAAAACATAAATATAGCAATCTTTACTTTGTACCAGATCAATAAATTATGATTTTTAAATAAAGATCATTCTAATACCTACCTGTATCTTACCATATTCTACTGCCAACTACTTCAACTGTTTTTAAAATTTGCTTCAATTTTCGAGAATAATAATAATAATAATAATAATAAAAATACAATAAACAAACCAACAACGAATTTTCCTAGCAATTTACTATTTATTTTTAAATTACTATAAAGTTTGGCTACTCCCACAACAATATCACATTCTCAACGCAACTTATTTAACGATACAAATGATCCGCATGGATATTAGCAGCTATTTCAGATTCCCACTTATCTCCATTGTTTAACAATTTTTCCTTATTGTACAGCAACTCTTCGTGCGTTTCGGTTGAATATTCAAAATTCGGTCCTTCCACTATAGCATCTACAGGGCAAGCTTCCTGACAGAATCCACAGTAAATGCACTTCGTCATATCAATATCGTATCTCGTAGTGCGTCTTGAACCGTCTGCCCTTTCTTCAGCTTCAATCGTAATCGCCTGAAAGTCGACAGAAAATCGATATAATTCTCCTTAATTTGGTTAATAGCACTGTTGGACAATAAAGAAATAAGGTTTAAATACAATATCGAATAGATATTCCGTTATCTTTATCCGCTTAATTACGATTTCTTGCTGAAGCGAAAAATTCGAAAATAAATTCAATAATCTGGCGTATTGAATTACCAAAACGCAGGCACAACATCAATAAATATTATATAACACAATTAATTTTGAAAATTTCAATTAATTCAACTATTCACAATGCTATCATGAATGCTGCATTTATATTGGATAAACAAAACTAGATACAAAGAACACATTGCATGTTATCGATACGGTAGAATTGAAGCATCCAGCGTTGAACAACATATAATCGATACTGGACATAAAATCGACATAGAAAACCTTGAATTAGTGAAAAAAATGAGATTAAGATGCGAAAGGATTTTATTTACGGAAAGCTTATCTTCAGGATACCAGGCTATTTCATTTTCCTGCTTCTTTTATCAATAATTAGATAGAAATGCATGTTCACTAAATGAATATTGGATTTTTCGAAACTTTGTGTAGATGCAGAATATAAAATTGAAGATTTTCAATTAAGATCTCTCGTAAATATGCTGTATGTATACTTTTTTTTTTAAATTTTTATTTGTTATGGGGTTTCTAAAACAAAATATTCAAATATTGGTTTCAAAAATTAAATTACCAGATATTGAAAATAAAATTAAAAATATTAACGTTAGGAAAATTATAGAAATTCCAATTTAGTTGCGGTAAATTTTGCAAATCTTCACTTATAACAATAACATTTTTCTATTTTTCTTAAAAGGACCTAAAAAACAAAAAAAGGCAGAAAACTAAAATATATAGATATACTGGTCAAGAAAATAAATTTTAAAATTGATATTTTTTTTGTTGAAAAATAAGGTTTGTGCGATAAACTGACAGAAGAAATCATACTACATTTTAAACATTGGTATCCCTTTGTCCTATACGTCAAACTAAACTTCAAATAAAAATCCTAGCTCAAAGAAGAAATCATACTTTATAATTCGAAATCAACAACAGTGGACAAACAAAATTCAAGAAAGTTAAAGAAATTTTAGGGTTACAAATACCTATATACAGAATTTAAAATGCTATCAAAAATTATATGGAAACTATATGGAGCTTTGAAGAACAGAAGAATATTCTTACCAACGTGCAAGACGGAAAACATCTTTCCTTAATTTTAATCTTAACCATATTGTATGTATATAATAACAGATTCTTAAATGACAAAATCAAAAAAACCGTTAGTATTTTTAAATTTAAATTATGTTTTAATTAAAGATTGCATGCACACAATAAATTTCATTTCAAATAGAATAATTGACGCTATAAACAATATTGACATTTTGACAAATATATACAAACACACATTTTTGGAATATCTAAATTTTAAATATGAAAAATGTTTTACAACTATAAAACTTAAATATCAAAAGAAAATAAAACAATTAATAATTGGGTAACCAATATTTCAAATACCACAATACCTAATAATGTGATTAATGCCAATAGAACCAAATTTTGCTTTAGATTATAACACAAATTAAATTTCTAAATTATCAAATCGAAATAAAAACAATATAAGGACAAAAAGTACAAACACAATATACATATAAGTTTAAAAATAAAAAAAAAATATATCATACAAGAAAGAAAACAAAAGATTAAGACTAGAAATCGACCAAACAAAAAAAAAATATTAAAAATTATTAAAACCAATTCACAAATTATGATGTCAAAATAAATGATTTATTAAGTGATAATACAACTTATAAAATAGATTTATTAAATAAGAATTAATTAAATTATACTCAAAAAGTGGCAATTAGGTACTTGAAAATTTAAAGCTAAAAACTCTTTTTATGTTGAGAACTGAACTGAAAATAGAGTTAAATCAATTCACAAAAAAACAAATTTAAACTACCAAGTATTGCATCCATAGGAGCTTAGTTTCAAGAAGCGATATGTCTACACTGGGAAAACATCAATAAATATTTGAATTTATATTGAATTTTATTTCCGAATATCCGATACATCAAGAAACTCCATATAAAATATATGTCAAATTATGACAAGCGTTGTATAAGCCGAAATAACAAGATATTTAAGTGTAATAAAAATAATCACTAACCTGTGCTGGACAGATAGCTTCGCACAATTTACAAGCAATACATCTTTCTTCTCCTGACGGATATCGCCTCAATGCATGTTCGCCACGAAAACGGGGACTTAAAGGCCCTTTCTCGAAGGGATAATTAATAGTTGCCGGCTCCTTGAAGAGGTGAGCGAAGGTCACCGCGAAGCCCCTCACCAATTCGGTGAAAAACATGGTTTGTGCTGCCCTATCTGCAACCGTAACACCGATTGTAAGAGAAAATCTGTAAATACGATATTTGTCTGCATACCTGTGATATCGTGCATCGTCATGCTGGAATGGTCTTTACTGATGTTAATGTACTCCCCTTTTGAACAGCATCTCTTCTGCGTCGTTGCAGATAGGGGTCTCACTACTTGAGAGCCTGGGAAAGAAAATAGGGTTATGTCAACAAAAAAAAGATAGATTTGCAGAGTTTTTTGGTGGAGATGGAGCCGAATAAATTAGTACGTGTTTGTTTGGGGTGTTTTACCTGTTCTAACGAGGGAAAACGTTCTCAAAGCCGTTCCTGACATCTTATTATGTCATACAATAATATGCGAGGGTAACATTTGACATTACTGTCATCTGTCAAATATAAACATAGAATCGTAATATCAAAAGTACAATGGGGATATGTTAAAATTGTAAGTTCAAAAAAAAAAGCGTATTAAAAAGTGAATAGTTATAAAAACAATTATCAATTTATTACACTACATTAAACATATCACAAGAAGCTACATTTTTATTTATATTTTACAGAAGGCCAATATTAAGGTCACATTTACAAACAGCGCCATTCCGTGTTTGGAGCGAAATTTAAATGCAAGTATAATACGGGATTAGATATTGCATAATCACTGGAATGAAAAATCCGTAGCTTGAAATTTGCTACTTTTTCGTAGACTGAGAAAAACTTTATGGTATGCTTAATGCTGCTTTGTATAGGATGTTTGTTGGGTTTTTACGTCTTATTATGCAAAGAAATACGAATACAAAATTGCATTAATGGTTTCTAATTGGTTTTTCTCGTCTATGAAAAAGTAACACGATTATTTGATGATGGATTTAAAATAAAGTCGACTGGCTTTCCCATACTGTATTTATCTAATTCTATTATATAAATATAAATAGTATCGCTAATTATATACAGGGTGCAAGTAAATTAGTTCGAAAAAATTGGGTAAGTAGGCAATTCGTTATTGAAAATTAAGGGTGATTTCGAAATTAAAAAAAAATACATTTGCCTCTTTCCTGTTAAGATACGACCTCCTAATGGGGGTACCAAATAGTAGATTTTCACTTTTTTCTTAAGCATGAAATAAGAACTCTTCGTTGTCTTCAAGAAATATTGCGAAATATCAGAGTACTTGAAGCAAGATTGTACTATTGTATGAAGACCATCATTTTGAACATTTAATAAAGTAAAATCGAAATTATTTCATTGTAAGTAATCTTATTTTATTATACAGGATGCAAATTATGCACTTTTGCTTACTGATTTAAAAAAATCATTTGATATGACAATTAAGAGGTTTCGAAATTTTATATAAATACACAGCAGTTAAGTATATTATCTTCTATATTATAATGTTAATGATTGTCATCAACTATACATCAGATAAAACTAAATGGTCAAATAAAAGTTCGTTATAATGAACACGTGGTTCAAGGTTCAATAAATCTAGTTGTAGTCTTACATATGCTTGAAGAAAATCATTAAAGTAGATACTGTAGAAATTATAGTGAAGTTGAAAACAAACATGTTTTGAATTCAGATCTGGGCGATTAACTTGTAATCTTTATAGTTTATTACAAATAAGTCATGCGGACGTTTTAATTAGACTGTTCTCTGTACCATGTTATTTTTAGTTATAAATAAGAGTAGCTTCAGGCTACTTATTTAGTCTAGTTACTGCTGATGATGCTAGTTTACTATTGAAACGTGCGTCCAATGTAGTGGAAATTGTGGTGAGGTGTCTTGAAATGTGTAATGCATTGATGTGTTTCATGCATAATCTGCATGAAACAAAATTTCTTTCAAATAAACGGTACCTTTTACCAATAAACTGAAGGAGCAGCAATAGGTAACAGCGTATCTCCCTTCATAGTTAACCTCTTTATGGGAAAATTTGAAACCGATCTTCAGAATACTTTGGCATATTTTCAAGTTTTGGCAAGTGCTCAATTAGAGATTTTCTTGAACAGCTAAATTCAAAATTTCCTTCCATTAAGTTTACCCATGAAGAGGAAACAAACAATAGGATTGCTTTTCTCGATATGTTAGTAATAAGAAATAAAAATAAATTAGAAATAGAGATATATAGAAAGCCCACTACTAATAACAGATTTATTTCAGAAGATTCAAATCATTCATGGAAAAATAAACTAACAGCTATTAACTTTTTGGTGCATGGCTTACTTAGTTTTCCTCTATCTACAGAACGATATAATAAAGAACTTAAAGAATATCGCTATTTAAGATTCTCAGAAGGATGTTTATTATACCATTAGAAAACATCAAAAATAAAATAAGAATTAGAAATGTGAGTACTTTAGAAATTAGTGACAGGAAAAATAAGAAATATGTTAAATTACCATTTTATCCAAGTTACACGAAAGGTCTACAAAAAAATTTTCTCTAAATTCAATCTTGACATAGTAACTACTTCAAATAATAGTCTTACAAATATTTTAGGTAACCCTAACGATCAAGTAGATAATTTGGACAAATCAGGTATTTATAAAATAATTTGTAAAAATTGTGATCATGTATATATTGGGCAAACTAAAAGATCAATTAAAACGCTATACAAGGAGCATTTGGCTTATCTCAAATTTAGAAGGTTTGACAAACTAGTGTAGCCCTACATATGCTTGAAGAAAACCATAAAGTTGACAATATAAAGTTAGTTAAAAACGTAAGCTATGTTAAATAATATAAACTATGTGCAATTAAATTGTTATGAGGGTATGGAAATATATGAAAACAAACATATTTTAATGAATTCAGGTTTAGGACCCTTAAATTCTTGTCTTTATAGTTTATTAAGTAGAAGTAGTAGATCAAACGGAGTTAGGATTAGTGACTAGTTAAGCATGACGGCAGTCAGCCATGACCGTGATCATTGTACCATGACCTTTTTTAGGTATAAATTAGGGTAGTTTTAGTTTAGTGATTCAACAAGTAAGAATGACGTAACAATTACTACACAGAGATTCAAAATGATTGTCAAATCCGCTCCTACAGATAGTAACAGGGTGTAGGTATATGCCGCGTGTTTGTAATGAAGGTTTGAACTAAGTCAGTGTTGGAACACAAGAAAGTAAACGGATCTGTTATAAATAAGGAAAACGTAACCTATATTTGAACTCGTATTATATAAACGACTATGGATTGGTGTTTCTGCTTGTAAAAATGAAATGTAATTAATTTAACTTTACTAAATTATGATTTTACAATTCAGTACTAACTGGTGTTTAACTAAATTTATTTATTACTTTAAATTATAACATACAATTAGTATAATTATTAAGTGACAAAACTGCATCTCTCAGTTCTTCTATGGTATGCATGCAGTTTCTATAGATCCTATTTTTTAGATAGCTGAACATGAAGTATCTAATGGGTTAGATCAGGATCTTGTGGCCATCTTTGTGCTCTAACGAACCTGTCAGCAAAAAACTGTTGAAGATATTGGCAGGTTTGTCGAGCAGTATGTGCTGGAGCATTATCGTGCTGAAAATAACCTGCCTCAAGCTCATTTTCTTGTAACTCTGCAATAAAGAATTCCAACATCTGTTGGTAACGTTGGGCTGTTACAGTTTCCTCGAAGAAAATTGGCCCTATTATTCGTTGCCTGGACATAGTTAACCAAACTCCAACCTTTAGGAGATGCAATTGCGTTCTCGAAATTCGTGTGAATTTTCTGCAGACCAGTTTTGTAAATTGATATAGTCTGTTAGATAAAACCAGGCTTCATCCAAGAAAAATGATTTGTTTAGCAAGTCATCGTCCCTTAAATTGTTATTAAATCAATGACAATATTCCAATCGCCTATCGTGATCTAATGGTAATAATTCCTGTACCGTAGAAACTTTATAGGGATGAAAATGTAACTTTCTTTTGACAGCTCATTGCGCTGAAGTGTATGATAAGCTATAAAAATTATAAAATGTAATAAACTATTTCACTTAATGTTAATATTGATTTTTTACCTGTTTGTTGAGCTATTACCACAGATAAATTCCCTTATTTTCTTACAGTATTCAGAAATACTATTGTTGGTGATATTAGATGTAAATATAAACGGTTTGAAAAAAATTATAAGATAAATAATCGAAAGATACTACAACACGCACGCCAATGTCGCTAAATGTCAAGAAAATTCATTTAATGTATGAAATTTGTATGTAGCTAACTTCGCTCATTAAATTGGTAATAAGTATAGATAAATTTTTCCGGAAAACAGTTTTTTTCTTAGGACAATCATTTTGAATCACATAGTATTTTACTAACACTATAAAGTAATTTATTTGGTGGCCGCGACATAACTGCAACTACAGATATGTCGTCTAAGTAGATATCCCTTCAAAGTTGGTAATTGTAGTAAAAATTACGTAACATTGACTATAATGAAGTAGTTATGTCTATAGCAGTGGTAATTGCAACTAAATGTGCTACTTGGGTTGTTATTTGGGTTATATTTTTGTTATTAACTAGGTTAGACTAGGAACATTTCAAGTGTTATCGAATTCATATAGATCACGAGGTTAGGATGATTTGTAATTATTTAGCTTTTTCATAGGTGAAGTGCCTTATTAAAGCAAAATTCTGCAAATCGATTTCAATAAATGTCATTTAGAAAAAAAAAGAAAACACTTTTAACAATTTTTATATGTAAACATGAACACATAAAATAATTTAAAGTGAAGATAATATACGTATGCATTTTCTCTATCTTGGTAGCAGCACAATGGAATAATTGCCAATCGAAATTACCTATTCTTTTCGTAATGTTCTTAAAATTTTTATTATATTTTGGTCGTTAAAATAGCGATAATGGTCACGGCTGAGGTATATAAATATGCGGATTTTGGTTTAAGACATCATCAATTGTTTTAGTTGGCGCGACATTTTTAGGTAAGTTGGTAAAAAGTATGGAAAAGTGGTGGTCCTCAGAATATTTTTTTTTTTGGCCTGGTTATAAGTGTGTGTGTGATTTGTACAGTGTTTTGTGTAACTATTTAAGAGCTAAATGTGGCCAAACAGAGCTAATTTTTTTTTTCGGGAATATGATTTATATGGTGGAAATAAGCAGTAATACTCTCATTGTATGATGTAATTTATTTATATACAAAGTATTATCAACAAACTTACTTGTAATTGAACAAAAATTAATATAAAATTTTAATAATATATTAAACAGAGGGAGGTTCCTTAAATCTTAAACAGTTACAGCATTGTAGAGTCCGTTGCAATACAGAATGGTACATGTCGTCACCAAAAGCTGCACGAAGTCTGACGTCAATTACGCCCCACTGTTTGCTACCACAATCTCCTGCCTAGCAACGAGGAATCAGCTACAAAAATCTTGATTCGTTGCGCTCGATCTATATAGAGTATTACCCGTATGTACACTTCTCACAGGAAAAATCGGGACACCAGCAAATGTGAATTTCTTGGGTGTAAGTGCAGCTTTCAGAGGATATATGCACTTATCAAAGCCATAAATCACTTTTTTGTGTGTATTATTGCGATCAAAGGTAAAAACTAAAAATTTAAACAGAAATATAAATATATATAGAGAAAAAGGTTTATACATTAAATAAACACATTGGAATTTCGATGGCGGCGTTTCCTTAGAAATACCGAATATAGAAATATTAATGCAAAAAAATACATAACAGCTAAAAGGCCTCTTGAGTAGACGGCACCATTTATCAATACACATATATGTATTTAACTTGTTTGATGTTATGTAGAGATAATTCTTTTTTTAAGAAAACAAATGGCGATGGGATTTTAAAATTATATTACCTATTACTATGATAGTAGTTACTTAATTTGATTTATGCCCGCAAGTAATACTTTAGCAATAGACAATATGTCAATCAGCCTCCTGAGTTTTTTGATTAATTACACTATTATTGATGTATTCATTATTGTTGTTGTTTAGTATTCTTAAATATTCTATTACTACAAAATATTTTTCTATGTATTAAAAAATTACCAAAAAACGGTTTAAGATTATTTACAAAATTTTTAGAGCAATTAATTTCGCAAAGAAATTATTTATTTTATGAACCCTCCGTTTATCGTATTTTCAAGAAATATATCTTAACTATCGCCTGTGTAATCCAATGTCGTTCTATTTTATTGAAATATAGCCAACATTTTTGGTCTGTAGCACAGCTTCAGCAGTAGCAACGAAAAAGTATTAAATGTATCAAATTCAAAAATAAATATTTTAGCACTAACTGAGATTGACGAACAATATGCTTTCTTACAATGTTTGTTATGTATTATAAATTCAATAATATTGTAAATAATTGTTAATAAACCTGTGCTACATAAAGACAGTTTGTAAAGAGACCCAGTGTTGGCCATATTTCAAGAAAATAGATCAACGACGTCAGATTACACAGGCGATAGCTAAGATAAAATAAATAATTTCTTTGCGAACTTAATTGCTTTATTAAGAATTTATAAATAATCTTAAACCTGGTTTGGTAATTTTTATAGATAGAAGAAAACTTTATAGTAATACAATATTTAAGAATATTAAACAATAGTAATTAATACATCAATAATAGTGTAGTCAATAAATCTGTCAAAATCACATTATCCCAAAACTAAGGAGGTTGACTGACATATTGTCTATTGCTAAACTAATACTCGCGAGCTAATATCTAAAACTAATATCAAAGCAGCACTAACAAGTAACATAATATTAAATAATAAAACCCCATCACCACATGTTTTTCTTAAAAAAAGAATTATCTCTACATAACATCAAACAAGTTAAATACACATATATTTCTAAATAAAGCCGTCTATTCAGGAGTTCTTTTTGTTGTTAGGTATTTTTTTTTTCATTGGTATTTCTAAAGGAAACGCCGCCACCGAAACTCCGATTTGTTTATTCTATACATAAACCTTTTTCTCTCTATATATTTATTTTTCTGTTTAAATTTCTATTCGCTACCTTTGATCGCAGTAATAATCATAATTAAGTGATTTATGGCTATGATAAGTGAATACGTTCTCCGAAAGTTGCATTTACAATCAAAAAATTTTAAAATTCTGAATTGTTGGTGTCCCGATTTTTCCTGTGAGAAGTGTACGTGGTTCATTAGAGGTTTATGATGTTCTATTATTTACTTATATTTGAGATTTTGGTACCATTATCTCTTCGATTGGAACTATAAACGTGAAATACTTTAATGAAAATATCACTTCCGGTTGACCGGAAATGGACGTCAACTTTATTATTTTAAATAGAATGATATAATTTTTTATTAATTTCTGGATTCTGCGACCATAAATACGTCAGTATTCATTGGTTATTCCTATAGCTAAATGTGCCGTTTTTGAGTTATTTAAGTTTTTCTTTTTTTTTTGTCATAATCATTGCATCATTGAAAAATTAATATCTCGGTTAATACCGCAAGTAGAGACTCCAAATTTGCTATATTATGAATATAGATACAACCCTAAGAAACGGTACACACACTTTACATTCTAACATACAGGGTGTCCAAAACTGAGAAACAAAGTGACATATTTTCAAATGCAGAAAACTCAATTTTTTAAAATAGAACACCCTGTATTTTAATTCGAAATTAGGAAGTAAATATCATCCCCTATCACTTTATATCAGTATTCCCTATACTTATTTTTAATAGATTTTGTATTTTGAGGATCAGGACAATAATTCTCGATCTCAGTGTATAAAATAAAGCTAGATTACATAAAAAGGAGCTAAAGAGTTAAGAGGATATCGAAAGGGCTATAAAGCCTCTACTCCGATAATTGAAATTAAAGCCAATGACTACTGCTGTCACACATACTGTAAATACCAAAAATTAGCTCAATCGATGCCACTCCATTCGAGATGTTAGCATAAGGCTGGAAAAATTCAATATTTTTTCTCAGGAATTTCTCACGCTATCACGTTCAAAAAAAAATTTGTAAGTAAAGAGTGATTATGGGCATTCTATAAAATAAATTCCGAAATTCCAACTCCATTCACTCATTGTCAGTTGAAAATTATCATTATTTTCCCCTTTTTAAGGGTGTTTTTTTTTCAATTTGGTTTAAGGTGCCAACTTGACTTTTTATTATATTAGACTGTATATGTTTATTATATATTCTTTTTTCAGTTTCTTTGTGTGGTAGAACATATAAATAAAAAATAAAATCTCTTTGAATGATCTTAGTAGGAGCAATTTGTTATTGTTTATTTTAGGGTTAAATGATTGTTCATCCATCAATTTCAGGATTATCTGTCGGTATGTATGTTTCAGCTCCATCTAATAGTTATAAAAGTATCGAAATATGAAAAAGGAAATTATAATAATAAATATATATATATAAATAATATAACAAAATAATATTTATTTCCGTACACGCAGCTGAAAGTTATTGTTATTTCTCCCTGGACCAACGACTGTTGAACCAATTAATCACGCACCAGACATTAAAACTAAATCGAACTTGTGCAGCATGTGGACGCATTATTAATAAATCTTCTTGCGACCAGTAGTGTTCATTCTTCTCATTAAACATTCCTCTATTGGAGAAATTTGTTTCATCACTCTATAAAATACATCGTGCTCCATTCAAATTTTCATCACAAAAATTAATAAACCATTCACAGAAAGCCAATCTCCTGTTCGAATCTCCTAGTTGTAATGTTTGTGAGATTCGGTATTTAAATGGGATATACTTACTTATGCTTTTTTTAAATTCTCTAAACTGACGCGTAACTTAAACCCAATTCCTTAGTAGCATCTCTAATGGAAAATTCGCGATGGGCTTCAAAATATGCTAACACTGTAATTTCTACCTCCTCGTTGATAATGATATTTTTCTTTGTTCTTTTCTTCTTAAATAAGCAATCGTGTTGCCTAAATTGTCTGTAAAGTTTTCGATCTTGAATCTGATCGATGAATAATTATTTTAACACATTAAAATAATCAATAACCCAATGTTGCTGCTAAGATCATTCAAAGAGGTTTTATTTTTTATTTGCATTACTTCACTGGAAGAACTTGACGAAATATGTAATAAACCCAAATATAATTATACACTCATGTATAATAAAAAAGTCAAATTGGCACCTTAAACGCAACTCAAAAAAATCACCCTTGAAAAAGTAAAAGTAAGAATAACTTCGAACTGCGTGTACGGAATTAAATATTATTTTATTGTTACAATATGGTTTTGTATAGGTATTTCGGTGTTTTTATAACTAATAGGGCTGAAACATTTATATACAAATAATCCGGAAATTAATCGATGAATAATTATTTTATCACTAAAATAACGAATAACAAATCGCTTCTACTAATCGTTCAAAGATATTTTATTTTTTATTTACATGTTCTACCACAACGAAAAAACCGGAAAAAATATATAATAAACCTAAATGTATACAGTTTAACCCTAGTCCTACCAACGTTTTATCGTAACGTGTCCTACCAAGGTGGGCCTCACAGGCACACATCTATTTGTACACATTGTTGATGTAAATAATAGCAAAATATGCATTATTTATTTCATGTAGTAGGTATACAGTAAGATTAAAACATATAGAAAGAATAATGTGTGTCAGAAGATATAATTTAAAAATAGTACAAGATAGTAAAATATTTGAAAGTTATTTATGTAGTTTGCAATTTGTGCACGTGAGTATTTTCTCTGAATGTTCACCACAAACCATTTGCTTACACTCATCACATAACTGTGTTGACATTCTGCTTTTCTTTGATGGGCAAATATAGCACCGTTTTCGTTTTCTTACTTCTCGAGCCGAAGACTCCCCTGTGGTTGGTACTTGATTCAACGTAGTTTGTATCAATGAAGTATGACTTTTATGCAAGCCACTCAAACTACGACGTCTAATTTGCCCCAGTACTAATTCTGTTGTAATTTCTCGTAAGAAAATTTTGCGAAGTCTTCGTTTTTTGGAAATATGCCAGTCAGGATGGATATTTCTTCAAATGACAAATGAAGCTACTCCACACACATCAATTATATTGAAAAATAGACCAAAGGCCACCTATTAGTTTTGCGTTTCACTGAATATGTATGTACCATCTGATCAAGTGTATCCACCCTCCTTTCGTGGAATTGTGTACTTATGATTTCAGATTTATTTTTATTTTCCTCATCAATGGTGGAGTCGTTGTGCATTGTAGATAATAATATGACACAGCGATTTTTCTTAGGTACATAAGATACCAAAGTCATTGTCTTCTGAAACCACACAAGTTGCTTTCAATATTCCGTCGCCTGTGAGGTAAAAAATTTGGTGGTATGCAGCGCTTATTTTTCTGAGCGTTCGTACACAAGTTAGGCCTTTGGTAAGCAAACTGGATGCAAGCTCGTAGCTGGTGAAGAAGTTGTCGAACGTAATATTCCTTTAGTTCTCAGAAAAGGTTCACAAAGGTCTTCAACACCTTTTGCGCTAAGTTTTCTGCTCTGTTGAGACCTTCTTTTCCTAAGTACGGTATACCACGTAACGGATAACTAGTTCCACTATCGCATATCCACCAAATTTTCATACCGTACTTATCTGGCTTGCTTGGCAGGTACTGTCGGAAAGATACACGACCTCTAAAAGGCACCAGTTGTTCATCGATGGTTAGATTACTGCCAGGAAGATAATATTTCAGCAAGTTTGTATTAACCGGTCCCACAGGTCTCTAATTGGTGCAACTTGTCCTTTTGCCTTCGAGGGTTCTGGTCGCTTTATCGTCAAAACGAATAAATCTTAGTAATTGAGTAAATCTATTTCGTGACATACACGCTCGATAAACAGGATTTCCATATAAAGGATTCCATAGCTCATTATAGTCCACCATTCCTTGTTTATTTCTTCCAGCAGTAATCAAAAGGCCAAGAAAGCACGGATTTCAACGTCGTCAACTGGTTTCCACAAATCGCCAAGAATACGAACAGCCTCCTTATTAGTGAAAGTAACCACAATACCAATAACCGTATCATCAAAAAACAAATTGAATGCGTCACAAGGAGTATCAACATCTCACACACTCACAGCACTCCAGGTGGAAGTTTCACTTTGTTCAAAGCTGTTGTAATTATGTTGTGTGCACGTGTTTTTCCCTTGGCAATCGGCGTGGCATTCCACTCGGTACCATCTTTTCCAATAAAAGTTTGCGAATGGCCGGGCGGTTCATCATTAGCATCACTATCGTCACTTCCTTCTTGTTCATCGCTTTCTTCATCGCCAGTTTCTTGATAATCCGCTTCACTAGAAGAGGTTTCGTCATTTGGCTCTTCTTCATCTTCACCATCATTTACATTCCTTCGCAAATCCTCATCACTTTCGTGCAATGCATCGAGCAACTCCTTTTCAGTTAGTGGCCGGCGTCGGTCAGTCAACCAATCGGTCATACTTTCTGCATAAATTTACAAACCAAATAAGCATAAAACAACAAATCTATTTTACTGGGGTCAATCAAAACTTTATTTTGCTTACCTGGTCTATACTATACTCTCCACTAGGTAAAAAAATAAAATTAACCAATAGACACCTAAAACGGCCAATGCGTTCGTTAGGAAAGTCACAAATACACTGATAGCAATGCAGTTTGTAAGCTGACTGTTTTAGCAAAACGCATTTAGGGAATTCCCCTTCATATGCAACTGGAAGTTCTTACATACAAGGGAAAGTCCCGAAATATAAAGCATATCTTATTACGGGGATTTACCCACATACCTAGTTTTAAATAACGTAGCAATGCATTTTATAGTATAATAACAGTATGTGCCTCAAAGACACACCTTGGTAGGACGTGTCGGTAAATTATGTTTAATTTTTTTAGTAAAATAGGAAAAATATTTTTAAAAATTTTTTATGTCATTCTGTGTTAAATAGTTTATTTTGAGAATACAAAAATCCTCCAGTCTGTGGGCAGTTAACTTACAAAGTTCCAGCAATTTCAAAATCAATTGTGCCTCAAAAGCGCACCTTGGTAGGTTTAGGGTTAATATAACAAAAAGCCAAGTTGGCACCTTAAATCAAATTAAAAAAACCCACCTTTCAAAAAGGGGAAAATAGTGATAACTTTGAACTGACTTAATGGAATTAGTTCTTGATTTTTTTATAGAATACCCATAATCAGTGTTTACTTACATAATTTTTTTAACGTGGTAGCTTAAGTAATTCCTGAGAAAACAAAAATTCCACCCCTATATATCTCGAATGGGGTGGCATCGATTGAGTTAATTTTTGGTATTTACATTATGTGTGACAGTAGTACCAAATACAATATAAATATATATACGTGCAAAGAATAGTTCCGCTGGCTACTATAGATGTCTCAGCTAGGCTGATTTTAGAATAGTGTACGACCAAACAAATATTAAACGTGATCTGACGTGATTAAACGTAAGTGGAATTTTCAGTTGCACAAACGCGTAAAAATATAAGATAACCGAAGAGTCGGTGCGAGACGAATGAAAGTGGTTTAACTGCGCGCGCAGCAAAGAGGTAGAGCATTCGTAAATGAATTGTCATTTCGCAAAATTGTTATGAAATTAATATTAAAGGAGGCAAAACAGTTAAGTAAATAAAACAAAAACCAAAAAGCATATTTTTGCGTTAAAGCGAAGCTACACACGGAATATATGCTTTTATTTATTTCGTCAAATGCCTATTAACTTTTTCATAGTACATATTATAATTCATTTACCGCTGTTGATTTATTTGCGGTGATAAAATATTTTTGCTTTTAGTGGACTAGTGGACATTTAAAATAATCTTTGTTTCTTGATATATAAATTTATGTTTTTTTTTGCTAGTTCTTGTCAATATATATCTGCAGTTAACAGCGAAAGAATATTAACTTGCTAAAAACTGAAACAAAAATATCAGAAAACATTAAAAAAGTATATCTATAAAATCTATAATTTTTTTTTTAAATTCACTCTCAGAAATACCATAATGTTTGAAAAACATAAGCTCATATTTGTTTCCAAAATTATTGTTTACTGTTTTCATAGGATAGTCGATGGCGTATCGAACAAGAATTTTTTTTTATCATTTTGATTAAAATGTAACTTAAAACATTACAGTACAAGTTTCAATCGCGCCCAGTAAACAAAATTCAAATTTTTCGCAATTATATTGAGTAACTTCAACTTAAAGGTATTCAAATAACCATTAATGTAATACAAAATCGTTGCTAACTTCATGCTTTAATGTTGAAGTTACCAAAAATAATTGCGCGAAATTTGAATTTGGTTTGGGAGGGGTCTTACAAAAAAAGAAAATATATGCAACATTATTATTATCTGGTTGCACTTTTAAGGTATTTTCTTCAATTTTGTTTTTATCAAAGTGCACAAGTACAAGTACGCCAGCATCAGATCATAAGCTTTTGTCGCTCTTGAACTTTTTCTGTTTCGTTGTTTGTAGAATCAATATAGAAAACATAGATGTTGGACATTATATTATTGTACATATTTTATAATGGTTAGAACCTGTCAAACTATATATTTTAAACAAAAAAAATGATAAAAAATAGAAAAAAAAGGAGAGAGTTAGTAGAATTCAAATTTCCAGCATATATTTCTAGGAAAGATTTTCATTTTTTTTTGTTCGCTGCTCAGTGAACCAAATTCAAATTTCCCGCAATTTTACTATTAATGTAATATAAAAGTGTAGGTAACTTTATGCTTTAATGATGAAGTTACTAAAAATAATTGCGGGATATTTGAATTTGGTTTACTGGGTGCTTTTAGGAAATCTCAGATTGCTTTTGGAAATGAGACATAATACTAAAAAAAAAAAAATTATAGGTACGCAACCAAGTGCAAATGCAGACTTTTTATAATAAATCATAAAATTGGAATTTTTATAAATCATCAATAAAAACCATCGATTATAGTGTATCTCTGTCTAGTACGTTAATTAAATAGCGATAAAGTATAATAGATGGATTCATAAAGAACAACTCTCCAAACATACATTCATTCTGTAAAATAACTTGGATAAATATAAACCGCAGTATATGCAACACCTAGTAGCATCCGATCCTCAGACCATCCACTTATTTAGATGCCAGGGGGTAGAATTCATATTTGCCGCGATTATTTATAGTTACTGGTCAAGATTGTATTGTAATATAAAATCGTTGGTAATTCAGACTTGAATGTTACTAAAAATTATGGTGGGAAATTTGAATTTTGCCAATAGGAATAGATTTCTGAATTACCCACAGCTGTAATACTCAAGTGCTTTCATAATAAGTACATACTTCGCTTGGTCCACTGCTTATTTTCGTACGTCTCTTGCCCCACCGCTTTTTAACTGCCATCGCGAAGAAGCTACAGTGGCGCCGCTCTATAGTACGCCAGCGGAACTATACGTCTTTGACCATATGTATACTAGTATTATATTTGGTAGCACGTATTTGCTTTGATTTCAGCTCGATAGGTTTAGAGGCATTTTTTACTGGCTTATAGAGCCTTTGACTCGATCGTGTTTACAAGAACAACACTGGTTTTGGAGGAAAAAGGATGCAATGGTTAATAGTAATAAAGTGTCTTTTTGCAGGCAATTAAGATGCTTCTTTGCGCTACAGTGTTAGCCTTGGTCACCTTTCATAGCGCAATATCGCGGAGCAATGCGTACGTTGGAGACGAGCCAGGATTCATCCTGGACGCTAATTGGTGGGAGTCCGTTCCTTCTACCAATGATTAAACGGAGACGACCTGTTCCACCAATTTATACCCACCTCGTTTTCCTCCAGCTAATTTATATCCAAATCAAATAGATAATAACGGGCAATCAACAGAACCTACTCCCCGAATCCGTGCCCCATGTACTTCCCAATATGGAAAAACGAGAGCACTGGCACTGGAATGGCCTAGTCTTCATCAGGCCCTCACATACTTCAAACACTTACGAACTGGAGCTGAACATGACCGTTTGGATGCAGTGCAGCAAACCGTAAGTATTTACTCCACCAGAACTTTTTGCAAGGGAAGAAGTTTGAAATACTAACTCAATTTGTGTGGTTTTTGTCAGGTGAAAGCAGAGATAAGTTGCCTCAGGAGATAGGCAACTCCCATCTTATACTTATAATAGTTTTTGCTAAAAATACCAAGGACGTTTGTAGATGGCGTGCGCCAAACGAATATTAAAATGTACTTTTATTTGAATTTTTATTTTCAATTTTTATTTCAATTGACATATAAAGATGTACATTAAAAAAAAAACTTGGTGCGTAAAAATAATATTTATTGATTAAATATTTAAAATTACAGCATTCAACCTATACATTATATATAATATATAATATATTGCTATGATATTTAAAGTATGGAATCTATTTGTAAGGCATTCACAACAAGGTTCTAGACTAAAGGAACATGTAATTCAAAAGTGAGGCGTGTACTCAGTTGCCTACTCTATAGGCGAATTATGAATTTGTTAAAGATAGTTATTTAAAATGAATAATATTAGCATTAGGTGCTAAATTTTGCTTTTTTGTAATGTAAACTTTATTTTATATGTTAATTCAAACTGACCTGGTATCTTTTTATGTTATATTTTGCTCGGAGAGATTTTTTCAATCTCCGGGGTGTTTTGAGTTCAACGTTTGGCCTATTCCCCTCAATCTATAGAAAATAACGGTATTTTAATGACGGTTGGCTTTATCTTTCAAAATTCATGTTGGTCGACCTGTGTGATAACAATCGATGGCTGTTGACCGTTGAATATGATTTGAATTCTCATTCTGTTGGTGGCTACCAGAGACGACGGTTGTCTTAATTTTCCTATAACGTTTTTGCCACAATTTTAAAAAAATTGATCAAAGTTCAAAGAAGTATTACCTAAAAAAAAGTATCGATACAAATCCTGTTTATTAAATCCATATCGAATACCTGAATTTTCCAAGAAAATATCCTATAAATATCCTACGAAGACTTCCCAACCAGATTGCCTTTCCAAGCCATTTGACCGAGACGGGGGGGCCCATCTAACTGAACCACCTTCTCCAGCACAAGAGTTTGCCAGCGTCGTGTTCTTTCAAGTTAGTATCTCCTTAGAATCACCTCACCTAAAACAGAACGGAATTAATTCAGTTCCCTTTCAAATTTAATCAGAAACTTATATTTTTGTGTAATTTATTTCACCGTACGATAATTTTGGGGTTAGTTTATAAGAACCGCCATTTCGTTTAATATTTTAGTAAATTTTATATGTAAGGGTTGTATAAAAATATCACCGAAATTTTATATTTGATAAAATAGCTATCTTTAACAAATAATGTAATAATAGATTATCGTTTGCTATAAAAATTTTAGTATTTGCCATTTACAGATAGATGGCGCCGTTATTTATTTGATATTTAATTTATTATATGACGTTTCCATAACCTCATTAGTTTTAAAATGCCAGAAGAGTTTGAAGACGTGTTTTTGTATTAAAGATTGTCTTATATAGTATTTTCTGATTCCATTTTACGTACCTTTGTGATCACTAGAGTCTCAATTGATAAGGAAACATAGCATTTGGTAAATAATAAAGATTTAAGCTTGTTTGGTTTGAAACGTTGTTTTTTATTTGTACAGTAAGTGTTTACATCGATTCGATAATTACTTATATCAAAATTTAATAAACCGAGAAAGGGCTTTGAGGGTGCGCCTGTTAGGTCAGAAAATTGCCTATTCGTTAATAAGCGTCCGGAGTACGATTCTGACATACGATCTGGTCCCCTTTGAAGCGTCCCGTGCCACCTAGCAGGTAGGAAGTCACTTTCCACAGTTTTCTTTCACTTACTTAGAGAGGTCGCTGGGTGTATTGAAACCACTAATTTAATTAATTTGATTTTTATTGAAAAAAAAAATATATAAATCGTAAACGGACAAGCCAAATAAATTAAAGTAAATTGAACATAATAATAATATTATATTTGAATGTTAAAAAAATAAAATTTAAAAATCCCGGGCATTGTGTTCTGAAAAACAGAGCAATATATTATATAATATATAAGGTATTTTTGTAAATATATATCGCGATTGTGATTAGCTGTGCGATTATAAATTATATCGTTGGAAAAGTACGAATTTAAATCGTGTTTGAAAGTAATCACGTTTGAAAAATCAAATCGCAATTCAAGCGATATAAATCACAATAATTGTACTTATGGAGCGATTACTAGTGGTTTGTTTTTACATTTCAAACAGCAATATGGCTGAAAATATGAGGGTATATGTATTAAACAAATCGGTGCATTGGAGAACTAGAGGAAATAGCGGATTAATCGCTGTGAGGTAACGAATAATCTTAGAATCATAATCGCGATATACAGTGACCGGCATAAATATTGCAACATATGGAAATTTTTTTTTATTGTTAAAATATACTAAATTTTTTTTGTGGGATTAGGTTGGGCATGTCTAGAAACCCCAAAATTTATTTTGACACACGTCACGTGACCACTAGTATGGCGGTAAATTTAAAAAATATGCCGTGAATCTACAAAAAGTGAGGTTAGATGACATGATATCGAAAAAAGTTATTTGAAAAAGTTGCTTAGAATTCATTTTGAGGCTGTATGCAATTTTTGTAAACATATTTAAAAAAAATAAAATCATAATTTTCCAAAATTGTTTGATTGAATTACATATTTAATTTTTTTCGCTCTTAGGAGCTCAATTGCAGTACTACTTCCAAATTTGGTTGATACTCAAACAGTTTTGTCAATTTTTGCATAATTAACATAGCGAAAACTGAAAAGTACGATTTCAGTGTGACCATTGTTGTTGCAAGGGACTGTATCTAGAAGTAATAAATAAAATTTTACAAACGTTTTCTCTCTAAGTCACTTAACAGACATTACTTTTATTGAAAATTATTATATTTCTTGTTTATTTTCGGCATTAAAGTGGAAACTGTTAGTCAAAAATTGATACTACTACATGCACGCACCGAAGTTTTTAAAGTAGATTTTGAAATTGGAGAACAACGAATAATAAACAATAGGTAAAATAAAAATGGTAGTAAGTAATTGCTTATTTGCCAAAAAATTAAAATAGTTTACTACATTATTTTGTTGTTTCTAATTTCAAAGCCTACCTTAATTATAAGAAACAGAAGGATATGTATGTCTAACAAGTAGGTATGCATTTTTAGAGTTTCATTTCTTAGTTGTTCATTACTATTAGTTATTGTTTAAATGTTTTTGCTTATTAAGTATTCCTATCATTAGCTAAAAATATTGGTTATTTATTTCTACTGAGTTTTGTAATTTCGAAACCTACTTAAATACCTTTGGTGGGTGCAATAACATTGTGAGGGCTTAGATGTTTAGTGTTATGAGTTTGGACTACCGATTTCACTTTAACACAGAAAACAAAAAGAAAATATGATAATCTTCAATAAAAGTAATGTTTGCTAAGTGGTTTAGAGAGAAAATGTTTGTAAAATTTTATTTTTTACTAGTAGGTACAGTCCCTTGCAACAACAATTGTCACACTGAAATCGTACTTTTCAGTTTTCGCTATGTTAATATGCAAAATATGAGAAAACTGTTTGAGTATCAACAAATTGGAAACAGTACTGCAGTTGAGCTGCTAAGAGCGAAAAAATGGAAATATGTAATTCATGGAACAATATTTAGAAAATTGTGATTTTTATTTTTTTAAAAAATATTTTCACAAAAATTTGCATGCAGCCTTAGAATTGAATTCTAAGCAACTTTTTCAAATAACTTTTTTGGTTATCATATCATCTAACCCCAGTTTTTGCAGATTCACGGCATATTTTTTAAATTTACCGCCATACTAGTGGTCACGTGACATGTGTCAAAATAAATTTTGGGGTTTCTAGACATGCACAACCTATTCCCCCAAAAAAGTTTTAGTATATTTTAATAATAAAAAAATTTCCCATATGTTGCAATATTTATGCCGGTCACTGTATATTTACAAAAATACCTATACTTGTATTTTAACTTTCAATGATTTAAGATGTAAGTTTTAAATTTATAACAGAAAATCCTTCCGTATTCCTATACAAATCGTAGTAATTATTACTATTTCCAAACATATACGTATATAGCTAACGTACCTTTTATATCCACAAAGAATATCTAGGTAATATCAAGGTAATCTATGATCTAACTGTAGAGTGTCTTAAATAACTAACTACACCTAAAAGTAGAGTATAATTAAAGTCAATGTATTATTTAAAAAAAAAACGTAGTCATTAAACTATCCTATGATTTCACTTTAGTAAAAGTTGTTAAGATATAAACATAAACCACCTCCACTGTATAAGTACCACGCCCAGTAAAAAAAAACACAAAAATTATTATAAAAGTAATCACAAGCAAATCGAAATTCCAGGTGTATTAAAAATTACCAAAATACAAAAAGCGTCCTTGTAACTGTGCTTATGAAAACGAAAACAAAAATGAAGGCTGACGTATCAGTGCCAGCAACCTAAATCACCTAAATTTGTAAATGTACCTAAACAAAATAGTTTCCTGTAGTTTGTTACCAAACAAGAGTTGTAGCGCCATCTACAAACGCTCTTGTAACTACTAGAATGTATAACAGTTGACCAATTAAAACTTACCCATCCTCCTAATAGTATTAGTTTATCTCTGTAACCAAGTAAACATACTTTGCAGCGGGGATACGAAAAAAAAAATGTGATAGGTAGTCCAGAGCAACTTTTTCGATATAAGAGAGGGGGATAATAATTGATATTTTTTTATCTGTCAAACTGTGAGTGCATCCGTGTCAATTACATTGTTTAATCCAATATCGTTATGATCTGCTTCGAGATATTTAGGTTCCGTTATTGCTTAGAGCTCCATTTGCGTAACTACTATACTTACCAATATTATTCAAAATATACATATGTAGCAGTGGTGGCCGGTATTAAAGGGCACAAGGCCACGTGCCCACCCAACCACCAAAATAAACACAGAAACAAATTCGCATGTAATTCAGTGCGTTATTTTATTTTATTATTTTTACGTATTTTTATAACGATGGTATCAAAATTTTCTTACCCATACTACATACTATTTGGAGTGAATGAATCTACACATTCCCGCGCTTTTGCCGATGCATCAAGCTTCGATTTCTTTATATGAAGCATGATGGTCCTGAAAAGGATCGTTTTTCGAGACGGAAGAATTTAAATAAAATGTTCGAAATGGCTTGCACTCCAACGGCGATCCACACAAAACTAACGCCGGTAATGGCTGAATGATAGTGTATGTGGGGGTATACTCGGGACAGCATTTAGGTTGGGCACAGGTGCGGCTCTAGCCCACGGCATTTATAAAATATTTTTTTTTTTTGTTAATGCTTACAGATAGACCGCCTGTGCATTAAGACTTTTTGATTGTATATGATTACAGCTGCTATATATTATTATATTTACCTCTATATTTGATACACTCTGTAATTTTAATTATCTAATTACACAATTTTAAATCCCTAACTTTATGTTGTGTACAAGTTTTTTTTTATGTTCCATTTGGAATAGTGTCATGCAATGAATTATAGATTCTATGTGATTTAGTTAATTAAAACAAATAAACAAATTACAATTAACAAACAAATGGTATAAGAACCAGTCGTAATTGATTTTCTTTATTCTTTAGCTGGCGGTTGAGAATCTTATAAACGCCTATTGTATTTCTACAAAAGTATTTTCAGGCTTTAAATGCCCCGAGTCATACAAATAATGTCATTTTCTGATGTATAAAAAAGCTTGGAAGCCGTCTAAAAACGGATCTTAATTTTATCTGTTGCAGGATGGACTCAAGATCTCTGTCCTATCAGGACAGCAGGAAATATTGAACGGGGGCCTCATTAAGTACGCTGTTACTTTCCCGTATTCAAGTAAACAAGCTGTTCCGTACTTAACTCAGATCAAATTCAACGGTCAAAGCTTGTGTACCGGCCCTGCGCCTCCATGTAAGTATCTTACCTATATCATCATGTTTTCAATTTAACGCTTTAATTATTTTTTCATTATTGTTCTGTATAGATTGAATGTCAATGTCGATTTATTGTTTTCTATATCAGATGTTGATAATTGTTCTCTTCAGTGTTTTGCCACTTGCGTCTGCAATTCACTAGCATTAACTCTAGCCACTTTTGCGTCCAGTTGTTTAGGTGCTATGACAACGCACTTTGTGTTCACTCTAGATACCTTTTAGATCTAGTCTACCAATCAGAACGAGAAAAAGCGTAATTGTGATAAGTGAGAGGAATTAGTATATGTATTTTGAATACAAGGGAGGAAAATGCTTTATTGCAGGTCGCGGGCAAATATTAGGTTTGTTCCAAGAGAGATTAGTTGCCGACAAAGGTATGGACTCCTTTAATGCGCATGTTTCGTTTGAAACAAATCCCAAGCTTGTACTGTGTTAGAACTAGTTGGAACGCACATTAATATATACAATAATCGATAGGTGACGCAGAATGACAGTTCGGCATAGGTTATATGGCTATAAAGTTAACATGGGCATGCGTTGGTAACAAGTACATATCGGATTGAGAAAAATCCGCAAATCGTTCTGACTGTCAGCAAACCATTACAAACCATGTTGGAACACATGATTTTAAGTTTGGCTTTCTTGGAACGCATATTTTTCACTGCGCATGTCCCGTACGGTCAGTGACGGGTTGCAGGCTTTCTTGGAACAAACCTATTATAAGTTCATTTAGTGTAACAGACGAGGTACTACGTGAGTCAGTTTGCTATGACGTCACGACCGTGTTGCAAATTTTCTGTTCGTCAAAACGTAAACAAACCGTTAAGTTATTTAACTGTCAAACACTTTTGACAGGTGAATAAACAAACTCTTAAAAACAACATTTACCGTTAATATTAGTGATGATTCTTTTTGAAAATCAGGATATAAAGTATGTTAATCATGATAGCAGTGGAAAAAATAACAAAAAAGCACAAGTGAGTACAATAAATTTAATCGGGACCATTATCGCTTAAAGTATTCACAGTAACGATTAGTATGCAAGTTTCTTCTCTATCAAAACCAATCTCTCTGATTTACTACTTCTAAATTTCGTTTCCAATATGTTGTACACCAAGTACGTCAAATTCCAGACTAATTTAATTCAATCCGCTTTATACAATTGTATGCATCCCCCGATCTGCCATATTTCATCTATCGTTTCGTAACAAACTTCCTTTTCTTTGAGAACAAATAATATATACCACAACAATGTGTTTCAATATCTTTTTCTCTAAGAGCACTGTTCAAAATGTTTAATGTGTTACGTTAATCTGAAAAATGTATGTGGAAGAACCACTTCTGTAAACAATATTTGTATATACTCACTGTTTTCGTACATGTCATAAATTGTGTTCCAATAGCACATTGACAATGAGTAGAATAATCAATTTTTACAACATTTATTTCGTATGCATTTTCGTTTTGGGTTAGTGGATGTAATTCCTTGTTTACTCATGTATGAAATTTTGCTTATGTTTAGAACACTCGTTACTCTCAAAAAAACGAAATACTGTAAAGAATATGACATTAAAAATATATGGATTTTATACTCCTCGCACGAAAGTTAACGGGAGTAATGGCCCGTTGTTCTTGCGTTCTGCGTCGAAATACACGATTAACGAAACTATTAACTCCTTCGATTGTTTACGCAATGGTTTCGGTATGGTTTAGTTGTAATAACTACTTATTTTAAATAAATATATACCAAGTAAAGCAAATTCCCACACTTTACTGCAAATGTAATTAAACCTGATGCGCTGGGAACATATTAAAAAAAAGAAAATACAATACGATAATTAACAGCCGACTAAAAGGAACATAAAAATACTGTTTTTTTCTAGTAAATAACAACGAGTACCGACCCTTAAATAAATAGAAGATTGTTAAAAAAATTGAAAAACTAATCGATGTTGAATCGATGAAAAAAATAAAATAAAAAAAAAAAATGGAAAAATCTTTAAAAAATGTAAAAATGATTATAAGAAATTATAAAATCTGAAAGAATTGTAAAAAATGAATTAAGTTTAAAAAATAAAAAAATGATAAATTTGGGGGAATATTTCCAAAAACGTTAAAAAGTAATAATAAAAAATTGATGCAAAATTTCAAAAATAAATTAATGTATAAATAGAAAATATATTAAGTTTGGAGAATATTTAAAGAAAAAAATTAACAGAAAACGTAAAAAAGTCAGAGAGAAAAAAGTGAGTGATGTTAAAAAATCTAAAAGCATTGAAGTTTAGAGAATAATTTTAAAAATATTTAAAAAAAAACAGTTAAAAAGGTATAGAATATATTAAATTTTTATACATTAAAAATATTGAAAATTAAAAAAAATGAAAAAAACGTGAACGTGAAAATATAAACTATTGAAAAAAAATGGAAAAGGAAATTTAAACTTGAAAAAAAAAAATATTAAGTTTGAAAAATATTTAAAGAAAAGAATTAACAAAAAACGTAAAAAAGTGAGTGATGAAAAAATGTTAAAAAATCTAAAAACATCGAAGTTTAGAGAATAATTTTAAAAATATTAAAAAAAAAGTTCAAAAGTTAAAGAGTATGGATATATAAATTTTTATACATTAAAAATATTAAAAAATAAAAAATGAAAAACGTGAACCTAAAATATAAACATATGAGAAAAATTGGAAAAAGGATTTAAACTTAAAAAAATATTAAGTTTGGAGAATATTTAAAGAAAGAAAACAAAAAAACGTAAAAAAGTGAGTGATGAAAAATGTAAAAAAATCTAAAACATCGAAGTTAGGGAATAATTTTAAAATATAAAAAAAAAAAGTTCAAAAGTTAAGAAGTATGGAATATATAAATTTTTATACATTAAAAATATTAAAAAATAAAAAAAATTAAAAAACGTGAACGTAAAATATAAACTATTGAGAAAAATTGAAAAGAAATTTAAACTTGAAAAAAATATTAAGTTGGAGAATATTAAAGAAAAAATTAATAAAAAACGTAAAAAAGTGAGTGATGAAAAAATGTTAAAAAATCTAAAACATCGAAGTTTAGAGAATAATTTTAAAATATTAAAAAAAAAGTTTAAAAGTTAAAAAAAGTATGGAATATATAAAAAATTTATACATTAAAAATATTAAAAATAAAAAAAATGAAAAAACGTGAACGTAAAAATATAAACTATTGAGAAAAATTGGAAAAAGAAATTTAAACTTGAAAAAAAAAATATTAAGTTTGGAGAATATTTAAAGAAAAGAATTAAAAAAAAAACGTAAAAAAGTGAGCGATGAAAAAAATGTTAAAAAATCTAAAAACATTGAAGTTTAGAGAATAATTTTAAAATATTAAAAAAAAAGTTCAAACGTTAAAAAAGTATAGAATATATAAAGTTTTTATACATTAAAAATATTAAAAAATAAAAAAAATGAATAAACGTGAACGTGAAAATATAAGTTATTGAGAAAGTTAAAAAGAATAAAATTAAAAAAATTTAAAGTTCGGAGGATATTTATTTTAAACAGGATTGTTAGAAAAAATTGTAGAACAAGCTAGTAAATAGAAAGAGAAAGAAAGGTTTAACAAATAATGTTAGACATAACGGGACAATACTATTTCATCATTTTTTTTTTAATTCTAGAATCATTTATATATTTCTTATTCCTCAAAATTTCTACTTTTTCTATGCCAAGAAAGGTGAGGTATTGTAAGACCCTGATTTTGACATTATTTTTCTACGGCCGAACTATTAGGTGAATAAATTACCTCAGATACCAATTCAATGCAAATTTGATCCGCGTAAATCCCATAAAAATTTACAGTGCGAATTTTTAAACACAGAATTACGTTTATCAGTTTCCAATTAAGTTTTACTTAAGAGATAGTAGTTTGCCAAAATATCCTTTCCCGCATGTCAAAATACTTCGTGATATTCTTGGCGTGTACTGCGAATGTTACTATTGATTAAGTTACTGTTTTTTTGATAAAGGGAATTTAAAATATGACAGAGTCACTTGAGGACACAAAGAGTCGACTACTGTTACGGTTTTACCTCTGGAATTACTTTTTCAAAGTAACGAATTACCATTTTTGACAGTTATACCATATTGGGTGATCACCCACTTTGTGCGAAGTAAGTCGATCCTAAGATTAGCGCCAGACCCAGTGTATCTCCCTCCTCCATATGAAGGAGGCGACCAATTTAATAACCAATGGTTCATTAAAGATGCACCCCAAGCACCCGATAGCCCAGATGCAGGTATAACAGCTTATCTATTCTACCATTCCGAAAAGACTTCTTAACGTGTTGTCTCTTTCAAAATAGATCAGAACTCAATCCCTTCTGCCGACGCAAACAGCTCAGTATTCGAGATTTGGTGGCCACAATATTACAGTACCCAATTTTTAATGAATTGTTTAACTGTCTTGGAAATAAACTTACGTTTGCCATGTCCCGTTGTTGTTTCTGGTGCCCTTCTGTAAAGCTGGATCACTGAAGTAGTTGTCAATACAGCCCTCTTTGATTGTAGAAAAAGCCTGTGAATCCATCAAAGTTTAGCCAAAACGTCCAAAATATTAAATTATTACACATCCATATTTGACTCTGTGTGATACAATTTAAAATCAGCTAATAATGGTTGAGGTTTAAAAAAAAAATAAAATTAGAAAGTACAATGTAAATAGTCAAACTTATGTAAAACTTGTAATGAACAGACATTCAATTAAATGAAGAATAAAACACTTAAGTTTAAACAAACAACACTTTAAAACCATTTAAAATAAATGTTAACCACTTCGAACTCAGTATATGTACAAAATGATTCTGGAAAAGTCGAGACTAAAATTTAAATTAAAGTTAAAAAATTTCCAGAAAATTGATGTGCTAAAGACGTAGTGCAGGTCATCTATCGAGTAAAATGAATGGTTTAATGAAAGGTTTTTACTAGTGAGTGGTTGGTTGCCGCAATATTTCCAATGTCTCTAAGTTGTTGAAGTAGGTACCTTTTTTTGCCGTATGTAATATTTGGAAATTGTGATTGATCTTAAAGTGGTGTTTATTTTCTTTTAAACGGCAATCATTATATTTACCTCCTGACATGTAATAATTACCATTGCACATACGTTGGAAGGAGCTTTAAAAATTTCGAAATTAGGATAAAAAAGCGTTTATGTAGCGTAAAACCCAATTCTATTGTAGATTTCTTGTTCGGTAAATATTTAAAATAAAATAAATACCACTTTAACATCAATCACAATTTCCAAATATTACATACGGCAAAAAAAGGAACCTACCTCAACAACTTAGAGGCATTGGAAATATTGACGCAACAGCTCACTAGTACAGACCTTTCATTAAGTATTTCAAGTATTCTACTACGTCTTTAGGACATCATTAGTTTTGTCTTTCAATATAGAGGGCACAAGTTTATTGCAATTTTCTTGAAAATTTCTATCTTTATTCACATTTTAGTCTGGACTTTTTCCAGAATCATTTCAAATACTGAGTCCGAAGTAGTTACATGTAGTTTAAATAATTTAAAATGTTTTTTGTTTAAACTTATGTGTTTTATTCTTCAATTAATGTCTGTTTATTACAAGTTTTACATAAGTTCGTCCATTTACATTGCACTTTCTAATTTTATTTTATTTTTTAAACCTTGAACATTCTTAACTGATTTTAAATTTTATCTTTTAAATAATGTTTTACCAAAAAAAAAATAATTTTATACAATACTTTTTGTTAATAATTATTGCACACTCTCATTATTTGATACTTCTTTACCTGGCCTGAGGATGCTGGTCGTGTGATATTAAAGAATTTTGTGAGCATCTAGACCTCATTTGATTTCTTTTTTCCTCTATCTCTAGTATAGGGTCTCATTTTTTTTGTAGATGTCCTTTTAACGTCGCAGTAGTGTGAGTAGAGTCATGTCTGTTCATCGTTAAGAATGGTGTATTCATTCTGTAGTTCACCATTCTCTTCCAAATACTTTTACAGAACTATGCTGTACATTCCAAAATCCTTCAAAGGTATCTCCTCTTGAAAGTTTACCCGCTTTACAATGATGAAAAATCATTTCACCATATTCTCCTTTGTTATCTGGAAATTTGTTTAGGATTGGTGTGATGTACGGAACCTTTTGCTTTGCTAATTGTGTTTTATCGCTGCAAATACTACCAATAAGTTTATTTAAAATATATTCACCGGTAGCATATTTTCGATCTTTTGTTGCTTTCTAGCATTAAAATTTATGATATAACTGCTTAGTAAAGTTTTGTTAATTATTTCGAAAATATTTAAAATATAACATTCTCAATTGATTCGCATTACATTATTATATGCGGCTGATAGGTCAAAACATGATCTACTTTGTCAGAGAATGCTGTCTACAGGGTTAGTTGAAGTAGTTGGATCTGTGTAGTGTTCGAAAAAGCAAAATGACGGATTCAAAATGGTGGAGGAAAATTTTAAATTAAAAAAAATAACTTTTCTTGCAAGTCCGTAATCTACTGAATAGGGGAATATCAGTGTTCGCTGATTACGAATGTAGTGTGAAAAACAAAATGACACCTGGCATGTGGAGGGAAAGTATTTGAAAAAAACATAATTTTAAGGTTTTTGATGATAATTAATATGAAATGTGAACATTTCAAAATAATCATTGTTTTTAATTATAAATTGTGGCAATTACATTATAATATCGAAAGAAATTGTCTAAAATTGGTAACAAATTTAAAAGCTGCTTAAATAATTAAAAAAAAATGAAAATTTCTGAAAAAGAAGTTAAAATCTTTGAAAGAAAAATAATAAAAAAATATTAGGAAAGAAAAGGAAAAGAGGGTTTAAAAAAGATTCAACTGTTGAAGAATTAAAAAGAAACAAAGATATACAAAAGAGATAAAACAATTAAAAACTGTTAATAAAGATATAAACAAAATTAAAATTGCTAAAAAAAGTAAAAATTTTGGAATAAAATATTAAAGTAAAACAAAATGAGAAAAATAAAAAAAAATAATGCATAAAACGTAAAGTTTAAGATTCATGAATATTTAAGAAATCTTAAAAGTAAAAAAAAAAAAAAATCAAAACTAAATTGATGTAAAGAGATAAAAGTTTGGCTAAAAAAATAATTTTAAAAATAAAATATGAAAAAATTAAAAACTGTTCAAAGAGCTGGAAAAAAAATTAAAAAAATGTTCCGGTTGAAGAATAGTTAAAAAAAATGTAAGGTTTTTGATAATATATTATTATTTATATATATTTATATTAAAATAATAATTATTATAAAAAGTGGACATTTCAAAATAATTATTGTTTTTATTCATAAATTGTGACAATTACGTATAATATCGAAAGAAATTATCTAAAAATGGTGACAAATTAAAAAATAAACAATAATTTTAAAAATAACTTTAAAAGACGCAAAAAAGGGGTAAAAACCCTTTGCTAAAATAAAATAAAATAAAATATTATGATGGAAAAAAAGAAATTATGCAACTGGAAAAATAAAAAAAAAAGTAAATGAAAGTAAAAGTAAAAAACTGAAAAAATTGTTTGAAAACTAAAAAAAACTAAAGTTTGAAGAATATTTAAAAAATGTTATGAGAAATTAAAATAATAAAACAATAAATTTGAAAAAAAAAGTTAAACTTAGGAAAAACATGCAAAAGAGGTAAAAGTGTGGAAAAAATAAAAACTATTGAAAAAAAAATAAAAAATGTTAACGTTTGAAGAATATTTTTTTAAAGGAAGTAAAAAAAATGAAAAAAATTGTTATAAAATTTGAAAAATGAAGCAATTTGGAAAAATTGAAAAATGTAAAAAAGGGGTGAAAATGTAGTAAAAATTAAGCTGCTGAAAAGGTTTAAAAAAATATCAAAAATTAAAGACTGTTGAAGTTTGGAAAATGTTTTAAAATATTAAAAAGATAAAAAACGAAAAAAAGTTAAAAACGAAGAATAACTTGATGTAAAAAGGGAAAAGGATTAGAACAGTGTTCAAAAAGAATAAATTTGGACGAGAATATTAGAAAAAAAAATGAAAAAAATGCGTAGAAAAAAAGGTAAAGTTGTGGAAGAAAAATTCTAATTAAATATACATATTAAATAATATTATATATTAAATATATAATTAACTGTAAAAAATATTAACAGAAATAAAAGAAAACAAATTACTTACAACGATGTTTTATGGGACAATGTCACTGATTTTGACATTATTTTTTCACGATGAAACTGCTCACCTCAGATACTAATTCAATGCTTCAATGCAAATCCGTGAATAGCTCCATAATAAAAATGAACAGAAGAACTAATTTTTAAACACAGAATTACGTTTATTTGGACCAATTGATACTTTAGGAGACTATAGCCTGCCGAAATATTTTTCCCTACATATCAAGTTACCTCATGATTCCTAAAACAAATTCAATTTGTTGGCAATTTGGCATGCACTTGGAAGGTTATTATTGATAATTTGTTTGTTTTTTTTTTTTTAAATAAAGTGCATTTTAAATATCACGAGATTTTTAGGATTTTATCTCTGCAATTTCTTTTTCAAATTATCGAATTGCAATTTTTGACAGTTCCACCTGGCCAGGTCTCGGGCCGATTGTGGAGTAAGTCGACCATAAGGGTAAGATCTCCATTTCCGTCCCGTCAATATCCCTATCCACAAATTTTACAAGAGCCGAGGCCCAATCAAGGAAGCGGCCCATTTAGTTATCAAATGTTCGATATAGATGCACCCGAACCAAGCGACGGCCCAAATGCAGGTATAATGACTTATCTATGCTACCATTCCGAATCGTCTTCTTAACCTGTTGTCTCTTTCAATATAGACGTGAACTCTGCCACTCCTGACGACGCAGAGCATTCAATATCCGCTTCCTAGCGACAATGATGGTAACAAATTAGCCACAATATTCCTGTAGCCAAGTTTTAATGAATTGTGTATCTGTCAGTTGCAAATAAACTTGCGTTTATTACGTCCCGTTGTTTTTTGGTTGCCCCCTTTCCCCCTAAAGCTGAACCCACTGAATTAGCTGTCAAAACAGCCATTAAAAAGTACCCCTAAAGCTAAAAATGAGTTAGTTTATTAGTTAGTTCAATAGGACATGTCATCTGCATGGTTCGATTTATCGCCTTGTCCACTGGGACCACTGGAATCTATTATAGAGCGGATATTATCTTAGAATTCATTCAACAAGTTCAGTCAAAAAAAAAGCAGGACAGTGGTAGAAAATATGCTTAACTTTCTTCTAAACACAGTCGACATTCCGTTTCATCAGCAAGCCCAACTCTGTGTAGATGTGTCTTCTCTTGACAATCACCTTGACATTTTCCGATCAAGTTCCTTGGTTCGGGCATGACTTGGTACATTACACTCTTGCGCATGCACCAAATCCCTCAAATATTGGAGCACTTTCTGATGTGTCCAGAATTTGATACACTGTTGAAAATATTACGGTGTTGGCGTTAATTTTGCGCTAGTCAAATATTTTAGTGTTGATTTTTCCAAACTTTGCCAGACGTGTTGACTACGCGTATTTAATAGAACAGAAATGACTAGAATTTCGTGCGAATTCTTTGTTCAGATATGAGGATTGACTATTTTTCTAGACATTCAGAAGCGTCAACCAATCAGAATTTTTCCCTCGGATACAAATATAGAAACCCCACCTATTCTAATACAGTATTGCATTATACGCACCACCTGCATTGCACGTATATCTGTTTTCGTGTTTGATTCTCCGTATTAACATATCCAAACAAACCGCCAATGTGTCTGACTGCGAAGTGTAACCTCGTGTATAAACGTTAATTCCATGGGCGTAAAAAATTTCAACATCTTAAAGATGTATTGGGAACATCTATTTACGCAATTAGTTTAGACTTGAATCAAATAGCATAAACATTCACTTAATTTTATAATGGTTCTCAAAAAATCATTTTAAAATTGATACGTTTAGTTGAAACCAAAACTTGTGAATGAGTGGTTTTGCATATTTATAATTGAGAAAACGTCTTAAAGAGAGAATATTATAGCACTAAGAAATAGGAGTTGCATATTAAAAAGACGTTGTGTTTAGAAAATGGTGTTAAAACACCCAATGGAAGAAATCTGACTAGTGTCCGCGCATCTTTTTACTTTACATCGAATTTAATAGAAAAAAATCTGTTAAAGTAATTAGTAATTACTAACTAAAAAATCTTACCGGTGTGAAGTTAGCAATAGATTTTTTTTTTCGGTGAAATTAATTCCAAATGTAATACAATAGCGTTCTATGAATAAAATCACTTCACCCAGTATTGCAAAGAGTGGAACACACAATATTTTTGCAAAATAACGAAAAAAAAAATCTATTGCTAAAATCTATTGCTAACTTCACACCGGTAAAAATCTTTTAGTGCATTTTTTAAAGAATTAATATTATTGAATAACTTAATTTCAGGTTTTAATGAATTATATAATTTAATACCAATATAAGTAGGATTGCTTTCGTAAGTAACAAGTTTATGTTTTGGAATAATAAAATCATCAGCATTACGTGTAAAGTAGTTATGAAAATTCAGATTAGGTTCGATGTTAAATAAATAAGGTCGGTAGGAGCATAATACCTACACTTTTAAACAAAATGCGACATGACTGACCACGTAGCACTCTCGACATTATGTAAATATATATGCTCCCCGTTGTAAGGGAAAGCGCGAATACTTTGGGTATTGTCCCCCCTCCCCCCAGAATATAAGACCATACCTCACCCAAGTTTCGAAACATGTGTAGTAATACGTTTTAGTGATGTGTCTGTTTGTTACTTCCATTTATCGGTAAATCACGTAGCATGCCTGCGATAATTTTAATAATAACATAAAATATCAATGTGTGTTGTCCAACCTTAAGTCATTATCGCTATGTAGACCGAGTGACTTGATGGAGGTCGAATTGAATACCCATCAACTCGCAGTAGTGGACTACAGTCAGTATCTCTTCATTTTGGAGTAAACATCATGAGTCACATGCAGTCTCATCGATGTTTATTCGCAAGTTATTGACGGTAAACCATTGCACAAATATGTTTAGCATACTTTGCATATATTTCCTTAATTCCTGAATATTAGTAGCTGCATGTAAGTAACTAACATCATCTGCATACATTACGAGATTATCGTCATTAATTACGCATGGTAGAGCATTAATAAACAGTAAGAAGAGCAGTGGCCCCAGTATCGAGCCTTGCGGCACCCCTGACTTAACACTAAGTTCAGATGAGGTCGCTATCATTATTATAATCATTTGACTTGTTGTTTGAAATAATCTCGATTTATTAATGGAGAGTATACCAATTACGAAAAGTACCTATTTATAAAGCTTAAGAAATAGGTAAATCCAAATATGTTAAAATATACAGGGTATTCAATTTAAAATAACAAAGTAGATGGTGATTTCCGACATAAGCGCTAGCAATCTCAAAATAATTTACTTAAGGAGAATGCAACCTATTATATCTAATTTTGAATTTTAAAGTTTTTATTTTGGTTAGAACCCCATAAACTTCCATTATATTACACAGACAAAACCGATTTTCATTATAATAATTGACATTCCTGACATTATAACATGTCAAACAATATTGATTGAACATACATTCAATAGAAAAACAATTGACTTGCCCATTTGCTAGATAAATGTCAAAGTAATGTTTTTTTTTGTAATGGATCACTTTGTATATTTTAAAAAATTTGGTAATTTGTTTGAATGATTATAGAGCAAAAAAGTACCCTGAAAGAAATAAAAAGCTTTTCCCATTATTTTCATGCAAATCTGTCTTGGTTCACTCAATTTTTTTCTAAATATTGTCCTAGGATGAGGTGTTTTTTTTTTTTAATTTTCTTGTGAGATGCTATTTTTTTTTATTAAATTCTTATGTAGGTTGGTTGGATGTTCGAAGAAATTTAGTATAAGGTTGAGCTGATATTTTTCAAAATATATTTGTTGCCCAGTAATTTAGTGAAATATTGAAATAATTTGGCTAATTTATTTATTATATTGATGAAAAGCTTAAACTTGTCATTTCATGGAAAACAACCTCTAATTACAGTGTTTTCAAAGCCAGGGGGAGTTGAAGTTTTGCCTTATGAAACCAGAAAGTTTACTCTTGTATGTTAATAAAGTATTAGCACAATCCTGGGAGATTGCGAAATAAGAAATATAGTTATTCCCCCGAAGTAACAAATTTGTTTCAGTTAACAAATTACCGAAGTTATCAATCCAACATTTTTACAAAGTTGAACTATATTATTGTGTTAAGACTATACCCAACTAAATAATCTGTTTGAATATATTAAACTTTCTAGCCAAATATTTTGTTTCAGTCAATAGTCTACATTTTTTTTGCATATATTTAAAATAATAAAGGGCATAACAAATTAATGTATTTCTGCTATTAACTGCAATGATTAGAAGTAGTTTTTCCCAAGAATTTTTTTTTCTTCTCGCGCAGGATTCGAGCCTACATTCTCCCGCTTGCCGGGCGGGCGCTTTACCAATTAAGCTATTAGAGGACGAGGTTCGAGCGCTCTTACCGAATAAAGGGCATGCTTTTTTGAAAGAAAATATGCTTAACAAAATATATTGGTTGGTTTAAATATATCGGTTTTTCAGTGAAGCTGTAACGGAACGGGTTTTCTTGTCTGGAAACTTTTGGGGATGGCCAGCCCAAATTCAAATAAGACAAGCCAAATTCCGTCTCGCAGACAACCCCTCCTGCTCTTTTGACCGGCGAGCCACTGCTGGGAAACAAACTTTTTGTTCGGTAGCGAATGTTGTTTTAGTAATTTTAGCCAAAGATGTTTCCCAACTGTGTTTTCCACCGTCAGTCGAAGCCGGGCCGTTAGTTAGCCTAAAGATTGCTGATTTTCCCTTCTTGTCGGCTTTCTCTTACAGAATTGTCTTCCTCTCCGGGTCTTTACTAAGGGTTCAAACTGATCTTCTTTAAAAATGACGAAATAATAGAACGACTTATATTTTTACAATTATATATATTGAAAATTTTGAGACATTGAAATTGAACTAACAAGCTACACAATTAAATGAAATAACAAGTGAACAAAAAAAAAAAAACAAAATCACAATTATCTTAATGAATATTTTAACATACTATATTGTCGTTTAACATAAGCAGAAGTAATTTTTTTTTACTACATTAATAATTTATTGAGGGAGAGAGAGAGAGAGCGAACGAGTTACGGTTTATACGTAATTGCATTGGTTAGTTTTAAGCAGAAATTTTGAACATTTTACCAGTCGATGTGAGAAAAAATAATTCTTCTCGTAATCCAAATTTTAAGGCACAAAACTTCACACAACACCCACAAAAATTTAAGCAAAATAAAATGGGGGAATTTAAACGGTTTCAGTACAAAATCACTAATCACCTCTCGAGGAAAGCTTTTGCTTCCTGTTCTCGATTTTTAGGCTTAACCCTAGTCCTACCAACGTTTTATCGTAACGTGTCCTACCAAGGTGTGCCTCACAGGCACACATCTATTTGTACACATTGTTGATGTAAATAATAGCAAAATATGCATTATTTATTTCATGTAGTAGGTATACAGTAGGATTAAAAGAAAGAATATTGTGTGTCAGAAGATATAATTTAAAAATAGTACAAGATAGTAAAATATTTGAAAGTTATTTATGTAGTTTGCAATTTGTGCACGTGAGTATTTTCTCTGAATGTTCACCACAAACCGTTTGCTTACACTTATCACATAACTGTGTTGACATTCTGCTTTTCTTTGATGGGCAAATATAGCACCTTTTCGTTTTCTTACTTCTCGAGCCGAAGACTCCCCTGTGGTTGGTACTTGATTCAACGTAGTTTGTATCAATAAAGTATGACTTTTATGCAAGCCACTCAAACTACGATGTCTAATTTACCCCAGTACTAATTCTGTTGTAATTTCTCGTAAGAAAATTTTGTGAAGTCTTCGTTTTTTGGAAATATGCCAGTCAGGATGGATATTTCTCCAAATGACAAATGAAGCTACTCCACACACATCAATTATATTGAAAAAATAGACCAAAGGCCACCTATTAGTTTTGCGTTTCACTGAATATGTATGTACCATCTGATCAAGTGTATCCACCCCTCCTTTCGTGGAATTGTAGTACTTATTGATTTCAGATTTATTTTTATTTTCCTCATCAATGGTGGAGTCGTTGTGCATTGTAGATAATAATATGACACAGCGATTTTTCTTAGGTACATAAGATACCAAAGTCATTGTCTTCTGAAAACCAAACAAGTTGCTTTCAATATTCCGTCGCCTGTGAGGTAAAAAATTGGTTTATGCAGCGCTTATTTTTCTGAGCGTTCCTACACAGTTAGGCCTTGGTAAGCAAACTGGATGCAAGCTCGTAACTGGTGAAGAAGTTGTCGAACGTAATATTTCTTTTAGTTCTCAGAAAGGTTCACAAAGGTCTTCAACCACCTTTTGCGCTAAGTTTTCTGCTCTGTTGAGACCTTCTTTTCTAAGTACGGTATACCACGTAACGGATAACTAGTTCCACTATCGCATATCCACCAATTTTCATACCGTACTTATCTGGCTTGCTTGGCAGGTACTGTCGGAAAGATACACGACCTCTAAAGGCACCAGTTGTTCATCGATGGTTAGATTACTGCCAGGAAGATAATATTTCAGCAAGTTTGTATTAACACGGTCCCACAGGCCTCTAATTGGTGCAAACTTGTCCTTTGCTTCGGAGGGTTCTGGTCGCTTTATCGTCAAAACGAATAAATCTTAGTAATTGAATAAATCTATTTCGTGACATACACGCTCGATAAACAGGATTTCCATATAAAGGATTCCATAGCTCATTATAGTCCACCATTCTTGTTTATTCTTCAGCAGTAATCAAAAGGCCCAAGAAGCACGGATTTCAACGTCGTCAACTGGTTTCCACAAATCGCCAAGAATACGAACAGCCTCCTTATTAGTGAAAGTAACACAATACCAATACCGTATCATCAAAAAACAAATTGAATGCGTCACAAGAGTATCAACATGCACTCCAGGTGGAAGTTTCACTTTGTTCAAAGCTGTTGTAATTATGTTGTGTGCACGTGTTTTTCCCTTGGCAATCGGCGTGGCATTCCACTCGGTACCATCTTTTCCAATAAAAGTTTGCGAATGGCCGGGCGGTTCATCATTAGCATCACTATCGTCACTTCCTTCTTGTTCATCGCTTTCTTCATCGCCAGTTTCTTGATAATCCGCTTCACTAGAAAGGTTTCGTCATTGGCTCTTCTTCATCTTCACCATCATTTACATTCCTTCCCAAATCCTCATCACTTTCGTACAAGCATCGAGCAACTCCTTTTCAGTTAGTGGCCGGCGTCGGTCAGTCAACCAATCGGTCATACTTTCTGCATAAATTTGAAAACCAATAAGCATAAAACACAAATCTATTTTTACTGGGGTCAATCAAAACTTTATTTGCTTACCTGGTCTATACTATACTCTCCACTAGGTAAAAGAAATAAAATTAACCAATAGACACCTAAACGGCCAATGCGTTTGTTAGGAAGTCACAAATACACTGATAGCAATGCAGTTTGTAAGCTGACTGTTTTAGCAAAACGCATTTAGGAATTCCCCTTCATATGCAACTGGAAGTTCTTACATACAAGGGGAAAGTCCCGAAATATAAAGCATATCTTATTACGGGGGATTTACCCACATACCTAGTTTTAAATAACGTAGCAATGCATTTTATAGATAATACAGTATGTGCCTCAAAGACACACCTTGGTAGGACGTGTCGGTAAATATTGTTTATTTTTTAGTAAAATAGGAAAAATATTTTTAAAAAATTTTATGTCATTCTGTGTTAAATAGTTATTTGAGAATACAAAAATCCTCCAGTCTGTGGGCAGTTAACTTACAAAGTTCCAGCAATTTCAAAATCATTGGTTGCCTCAAGGCACACCTTGGTAGGTTTAGGGTTAATTTTAAATGCAATTTAAATGAGAAGTTAATTCTAAGAATTACACACTCGACGAAGGGGGCGCGTGCTTATTCCTGAAGCTAAATTGAAGGACCGCGAACTAATTAATTGTAAACCGCAATGTTAAGGGTTTTTATAAACTTTGATTGTGACGTCAATTCGCACCGATAACTAGTTTCGCTTCTCTTTACAGGAGGGCGCAAGTATGACCGAAGGCGTTATTTTTCTGACTTTCAGACGTCCTACTTGAGAGGACCGTGCGAATTGCTGAACGGCAAATATAACATACAATAAACAAAGAGGCAGATAACATACAAAGTAATACCATATTATTTTAATTACGCGAGTCTTTAAACGAAAATAGATTATTGTTTCCTGTTAAGAAGACGCTACTCAGCAAATGCCACGGTACCTATCAACTACGTATTAATAAAATGAATTTAACTTCTCGCACTATACAGGATGGAATTTCGAATTCTTACAAAGCAGTAGGAGAGATAGTTTAGTGAAAGCCAGCGAAATTAATATTTTTGCCAATGGTCAAACAGGTTTTTATTTCGAAATCTTGCTTCATTATTATTATTAGGAATTTTATAGTTTATTTTTCACAAACACTTTTTTCGGGCTAGCTAAAATAAATCGTGATAAAAGTATAATGAACACGTGACCTGAAATACGCCGTCCATTTCTAATTTCCTTTATTTCTTTTTGACAGTGGGATCTGGCCAGGTTCAGAGCGCCATGTGGGTCAGGTCGACCATAAAAACACTCGAAGTAGGGCCGAATAGCGAACCATCTGGACCATATGGCGAACCATCTAGACCATCTGGCGAACCATCTAGACCATATGGCGAACCATCTAGACCATATGGCGAACCATCTAGACCATATGGCGAACCATCTAGACCATATGGCGAACCAATTGGATCAGTTATTGACGAACCATCTAGACCATATGGCGAACCATCTAGACCATATGGCGAACCACTTGGATCAGTAATTGACGAACCATCTAGACCATATGGCGAACAACTTAGACCATATATAGCGAACCATCTAGACCATATGACGAACTAACTAGACCATATGGCGAACCATCGAGACCATATGGCGAACCATCTAGACCATATGGCGAACAATCTAGACCAGTATATGGCGAACCATTTAGACTATATGGCGAACTATCTAGACCATCTGGCGAACCATCTAGACCATATGGCGAACCATCTAGACCATATGGCGAACCATCTAGATCATTTGGCGTAGTAACCGGGCCATATTCTGAACCATATGCCAACCTAGCCTATCCTGCCGTTGGTGGACTAGTCAGGGAGTTCATCAGAGAGGATGCTGGCAATATAGGTCCTTACATTTCCTTAATTCCACCAAAGAGCCATCGAAATGCAAACGGAAATGATGTTCCCCCACAACAGTACGTAGATTCGCAAAGCGTGAGTCCACAGGCTTGGAGTTCAAATTCTCCTAATTCGGGTAATTTATCTAACAAGCGAAGACCCCGAACTGTAAACCGTAGATTCTAATAAAGCTGTGTCAGTTTGTAGACTTGATGGAGTGTTATGCGAGACATTTTTTTCCGTTATGGCGGGACTTCAACTTCGTGGGGTGCAATAATCCGATTTTGAAATTCGACCCAAAATTCAAAATAATTTTCAAGCGATTAATGATTCCGCAAAGATTCCAATTTGTTTTAGAAATCCAGTTTGCCACCGCCGCAAACTTATAACTTACTTTTTTTTTTACTACTTATTCACCAAAAAATTGGTCGCATTTGTGTAGAAAACGATAGTGCATAATAAACTTGAAAAAGTAATAATAGATATTCAATTTATTTTAGATGACTCTAACAGCATGAAGTATTCACTATCAATCACTTATAATATAGATGAGTAGAAATGCAGAAATTATATAATTGATAATGAGTTTGATAATATGTAGATAGTAATCAATACGTAAATTACAGTAATTATTTAAACAAGTACATGTCAGCCACTTGAAATTGGGTATATAAGAAATACGAAATAAGAGTATTAGTATAGTTTGGTATGATGACAGTTGTAAATGTAGCTAATGTGTTGAACATGCTACTTGCAGCATTTCAAATCACCAATATCACGCAATAATTCTTTCGATACCACAAGAAACGGAGTTGCATGACGCCCTGAAAAATATCATTACGTCTGCTCAACAAGACGCCACATTCTCCTTTGAGGATGTAACGGGGTTGGAGTATGAAGAATCCGCAGAATCTCACGAAGCCCAATTTGTGGAAGAAACAGTTATGACAATATAGCATGTGTTCCTGAAGAAGGCGGCAGTGTTACCGACCTAGAATACAAAACAATTGCTGTAGAGTTCTGGAGAAGTGGTAAATCCAAACAATATTCTTTGGATAGTGTCGGCCATAAATTAAAAAAAGTGAAATCGCTGCGGCAATTATACAGATGGGAAGAAAGTATTAATAGAGGTGGCACCCACAGGGATAAATTACTTAATATGTTCTCACAAAATTTGAAAATAATGTTGTCGATGGAAAAAAAAATCATGACATGGATCTTCGATGGTGGGCTATAGAAGCTAAAGAAGAAATTGAGTATGAAAAATTTAAAGCTGGACGTTGGTGGATGTGGCATTTTAAGGAAGTACATGATATTGTATTTTATTCTCAACATAATATTTTATTCTTACAGACTAATGGAATCAGTTTAAACACTTATGTAATTTAAATTTTCATTTTTAATTATTGTTTGGTTTTGTTTTAGATTTGACCGTCATTTTTAAGCAGTTATACTTGAATGTGCGTTTAATGCAAATATGAAATATATGTGAATATATTTCAGTTCTATTTCTTCAATTTGTCTAGTTTTCATGTTAAAATTATAACTTTTTAAAATTTAAAATACTAAAAAATCTATTCACAGATTTATTTATAATGATTGGACGATTTTGAAAAAAAGCTAATGTCAAGTGGCGAAAGGTCAATAAAAGTTTGATTTTCTACATTCAAAATTTTATTATTATCTACAATTTCCGTAAAATCAAGATACCTTAAAGGATCATATAATTTTATACCTTAACGAAGTCCAGTCGGTAGTCCTTGCCAAATATTATCTATCTATCTACATACAGGGTGTTTTGAAACATCGTTTAAAGATTTTAAGGGCATGTAGTACGATCGAAAATAAGGTTCAAAGTCATAATAAACATATGTCCACAAATTAACTGTTTACGAGATAACAGCGATTTTATCGCAATTGCAGAATAAATTTGCTTTAGCCGTTTTCATTAAGATGTTATTGCATTTTAACATAAAATAGATTATAACTAAAGAAGTTGTTCAAAATGACGTCCTTCCATTTCGACACAGGATCTACATCTGGTTTCAAAGGAAATGCGCACTCTTTCAAAAAACAAGGGTCTTTTCGTATTATCTGGCAACAGTGTTCTATTCGTTGGCGCAACTCTGGAAGATCGTTTACCGATGTTGCGTACACTAACTTTTCAAATAACCCAGATACTAAAGTCAACGGGTTTAGATCGGGAGACCTTGGAGGCCAAGCAATGGGACCTGCTCGCTATCCATCTCCCAGGAAATTCTCGTTAGATGTTCCTAACAGCACGCGTAAAGTGCGGTGGAGCTCCATCTTGCATAAACTAGAGTTCAATTTTAGATGTATAGGTAAATCTTCCAAAAGTTCAGGTAAAGTATTTTCCAGGAACTCGAGGTATGCAGGACTGTTAAGCGTTGTGGCAAACAATCGGTCCTAACAACCGTTCCCTATCATGCTAACCAGATGTTTAGAGAGAAACGTTGCTGGTGCCTGGCTTCAACGGTAGCATGAGGATTCTCGTCACACCAACGTGATTGTTGTGGAAATTAAATATTCCATTTTAGTAAAACCAGCTTCATCAGTTAAAGCTTATCATCCTGCGTTACCTATTTCTCTTACATTTCCTTTATCAGGTGGTGATCAATCTACGTTTCCGCCAATGATATAGTCGATATGATTTTCGTAAGGTAATTTAATCAATGTATTCTGATCTTTTTAATACTGATTGGTCTTTCTTGAGAAACACAGTGATATCATTCTGCTCTTGATGAGTTCTATGCGTATTTTCACAATGTCTTGATACTTTATGCACTAAAACATACATATACTGGCCCTTGTTATCTGCGTGGTTCTAAAGCCATTATTTCCAACTTAAACTAAAGAATTATTATCGACAGAAATGGAGAACTACTAGAACTCATACTTTTACAATCAGTTCAGCAGACTTAGGTCTATATGCAAGAGTGATATCGTGCTGCTATTCAGCTTACTCGCGAAAGCTAAACTTCAATCAGAGCTAACCGAAAGAGATCTTTCAGTCATTCACAGTAGGAATGCACACACGCATACCTAAAGTTTTTTGATGATGATGCACGTATTGATACACCTCAGGAGATAGTTGATGCATTCGCCTCCAAATTTTCCTCAATACACATTGATAGTAATTACTTCCTACTAAAATCGCTCATTCCAACTGTACTCCTTTCACTTTGTTACCAACTACTGAAGAAGAATTAATCAGTATTATGTCAAAGTTTCCACAGAAATATATCACTGGGGATGATCAAATACCTAGTTTTCTCCTTATGATGCTCGTTACGTGCTTGCGAAATCCTTGGCGCATATCATTAATTTGGCAATTGGTACCTCTATGCTAGAATTAGTCCTGTTTTCAAGAAAGATGACAAAACTCGCATTAGTAACTATAGACAAATTTCTACCTTGTCGAGGTATTTGAGCATGTTATTTATTCTTGTTTGTATTACAATACACTCCAATATATTTCACCGCAACAACATGGGTTCATTAAAGGGAGATCAACAGTCACTAACCTTGTCTCTAAATGCCAATATCTAAGTGAACAACTTGATCTACAAGGTCAGGTTGATGTCATCTACACTGATCTTAGCAGAGCCTTTGATGTAATTGGTCATGGAATTTTGCTCGGCAAGCTGTCATTCTTTGGATAAAGTTCTTCTCTTTTGCAACTTTTATATTCTTATTTGTCTAACAGAGTTCACTACGTTTTTTACAATGGTTATAAATCATTTGATTTCATTCCCTCTTCCGGAGTTCCACAGGTATCGCATTTGCTCGGCAAGCTGTCATTCTTTGGATAAAGTTCTTCTCTTTTGCAACTTTTATATTCTTATTTGTCTAACAGAGTTCACTACGTTTTTTACAATGGTTATAAATCACTTGATTTCATTCCCTCTTCCGGAGTTCCACAGGTATCGCATTTGGGTCCCTTTATTTGTACTGTTCATAAACGATTTATTGATGTCTCTGTCTGTCAGTACTTGCTTATGCAGACCACGTAAAAAATTATGCTCCCATTAGAACTCTAAATGATGTGGCTCACCTCCAACATAATTTAGACCATATTTTCAGCTGGTGCTTCTCACATAAACTAAGATTGAATGTCAGTAAATGTTTATTTGTGACCTACACGAGGAAAATTAATTACATCAACTCGATGTACTCAATACGTGATACTTATCTCAAGAAAGCGGACACGGTTAGAGATCCGGGGGTTTTATTTGATTCCGGATTAAGCTTTGCTGAACATATTGTTGAGTTGCTGCTTCAAAATCTTTAGGTTTTGTCTTACGCTCATGCAAGTTTTTCAATGATGTGTCCCTTCTTAAAACTTTATACTTTAGCTTTGTTGTGAGTAAATTAGAATACGCATCCATGGTTTGGTCTCCACATTACATCCACCTGCAACTGAGTATTGAAAAGTCCAACGCCGTTTCTTAAAGTATCTATCCTTCAAACTGGATAGCCGGTATCCTGCTACGAATCCCTGTTGGAAAGGCATAGTGTGGGATCGTTGGAACACCGTCGGGATGTTGCTGGAGCAAGATTCGTCTTGAAGATTGTTCGTGGCTGTATTGACTCTCCTGATTTACTTTCCTCTATTGATTTTCTTGTACCTCGTTTATCCTGTCGCTCCTCATCTACCTTTTCATTACCTTTCTTTCGAACCAACTTATTACGAATGTTACCTTTAGTTACCATGTGCCGCTGATCTTTTCTTTGATGACATATTCTTTGATGCTATAGATAAACAAATTTAGTTCTCTTTTTTTTTCTTATCTTTTGTGTATTATTTTTTAGTTTATACTTTTATGTATGTATGTACTTTAGTTTGTCCTGTAAAAGGTTTTGCCGTTGGGCAGTAAATAATAATAATAATAATTAATTATTATTATTATTGTTAAAAACGGTTGATTTATGAACATATGTTCATTATGACTTTTAACCTTATTTTCGATCGTACTACATACTCTTCAAATCTTTAAACGATGTTTCAAAACACCTTGTATATGCATACAAAACTATTTAAAAATACAAGAAATTAACCAAATCCATGCCAAGGACGATTTCACCAGCTTATACGGACATAGCCTTTGGGTTGAATTTCATAGTCCCTGAATAGTACTCCATACAAACTGACGAAAGTTTATTACAACTTGCGATTTACATTTCGCTATGTCCCTTTGCAAGGTATTCTTTCTGACGTTGTCTCTTTTCTGTTTTCCTTTTCAGATGATGCAGGTCTCCCTATGCAGAGGAGCGACAATAGCGTCGACAAGTCTGATGACTCTGTACCATCTAACAAGCAGGACCCTCCATCCAAACCTCAGGCTGGCCTTCCACCCAAAGACCAGAACGACCCAGAATCCCCTACATCCTCTCCACCCCCACAACAGGACAACCCAGAACCCTCTACATCCCCTCCACCCCCACACAAGGACGACCCACAATCCACTCCACCCCCTCCACAACATGACGATCCGAAACCCTCAACTGATGATCCTAAATAAGCTAACTTACCCCATCAGGCGGTGATCGAACTGAAGTAATTAACGCCATTCAGATTAAGCGAACCTGTACGCAATAAATATACCAGAATTAGATATGGAATTTGTTCTTGTTTTATTTGACCATCCCCAGGTAGCACACAATATTTATAAAATATCTATTTTATATTTTACAAATATTATATGTATGAGAAATATTTCCAACATAAACAACACATTTATATAATATTTGTTTATAACTGTGCATATATATTTAAAAATCATATTTATTATACATGGAAACAATATTTATATCACACATTCCAAACCAAAAGTTAACATTCAACATATAAGCAATATTTATAAAATATTGCGAGTTTAATATTGATTGCAAAATATTTTTTGAAATATTTATTTTATAATCGTTTTCCAATATCTTTATTTTGGTTTTACGAAAATTTTATTTAATATTATTTTATATGGGAATATAATCATGTAGCACAATATTTATACAACATGAATTTAATATTTAACAACTATTATATTACATACATGATAAATATTATCAGGTTTTACTTAACCAAAAAAGTAGTGTTTGTTACACTTTGGGATATTCATGTAAAAAAAAGCACAGATTGGTTGGATTTGGTCATAATTTCGGTTATCTATTAAAAATTTTAATTCATGGCTTCTAACAGCATTTTAATCGAATATCTTAAACATTTATATTTAATTCGTGTTCGTAATATTGAAGAATTAATAATATATTTTAAGTAGAATAACGCATGTACAAAATATACTCTATTTTAACAAAATTAATATCTTTCTCTTATTATTTTAATTTGTATTTGAAGTATTAAATTACTGGCTTTAGGTTTTACAAATTTTTCATCTGCGGTTGTCCAATCCTACTTGCTGTTTTGAGTCACGTGAGTTAGTGCATATATCGTATCGTAAACAGCGACAAGCACTGTGCATCACGTGAGTGGTGAGTGGAGTCATAGCAGTGGTGTGTAGTTTTGTGGTCCATGATTGTGGGTTATAAGAACAGAAGTCGTGAATAAACATTGCACTGGTTATAATTGACAACTGGTAAGTATCGTATTATAATTTAATAGGTTAAGAACTGTTACAACGCAGGTGTTACTGCATGTTTACAAATATAAGTTACAGGATAGAGGTATGTCGTCAACTCTGAAATTGTCATAAGTATCATTTGGTCAAACACACTTAAAAATATGAAATTAGCAGCCTACAGAATGGAGATATGCATAAAAAATATCAAAACATCGGTGAACATATTGGGGATATTGCAAATATAGCAAAAACAGCAATTGATGGTAAGAGGAATGGTTACACGATGCAGTACATTAACAAGATTTTTTTGTAGTAAAGATGACAGAAGGATGAAAACAACGAGAATGAGACGAATGCTGTTATGACAGCGTTGATACAGGTAGGCAAGCTTTTTAAAAGTAGACAATAATTGCAATAATTATATATATGTTTTGTATTGTTTTATTTAAATTTTGTTTCTTAATACAATAGTTGCATAAAAACTTCATCAAGTTTAAAATACTGCCAAAAATATATATTACGTGAATATTTCGATTTTAGCTATAGACGGTCTAAGTTCTACGAGCACCCCAGTTTTAGTGGTAAGTTGTACAGTATATGAGTAGTAAGATGTTTTTTATACAAAAGTTGATGTGTTGCAGATGTCTTGAGGCGATTGTGGTGTGGAATATTTGCTGATAAACAATGTCCAATTGTTGTATAAAATTTAATCCAGTTGCCACAAGAATGAGATGACATATGTATGAGGGTACAGATGAATCATTAAAAAGACAGTATCAGTATACCTAGCGCAATCAAAATCTTGTATATCTAAGTAATGTGCATTTGAATTATTTATCTTTGAAATAAAAAAATTAGCAACTTTTTTATCTTGTAGAAGTATGCGTCCAGCATTAACCTTTTTTTTGTATATGTATGTTGTTAATATGTAGAGTATGTTAAGATTACTGGTTATCTTGTGTTGCTTAAATATTGTTAATCCATATTTTTATTTTGCAGTAGAACTCTCATTACCGGAATTATATTGACAAAAAGTTCATATGTAATATTTTATGTCTTCTCGATTATCAGGATTTTTCATTATCCAGACCATGTTAACTTCAATAGTCGGATACTGGAGGTTCTACTGTACATGAGAATGGTGTTGTGACATAATCTCATATGTAATTTTTCTAAGTTTTACAGCAATAATTAGAAAGTGTTTATTGGCGTCAACATCCTAATGAAACCACTCGATTCCAATTGTTTCTATTCGATTTGAGATCAGATTGAGTTCTGATATTTAAATCAATGCTTTATAATTATTGTTGCAAATGGAAAATTATATAGCAGATACTTTCACGAGACATCCACATGTATATGGATTAGCAATATTAAAGCAACATAGAAAACCAGTATTTCTCAATATGCTCTATATATTAATTACAATATTTCGAAATAAAGAAAATCTGTCATTTCCTATATGGAATATATATTTGAAAAAATATTATACCTATATAAGAATAAATATATACTACATATGTATTGGATAATATGCGAGAAATATTAGTTAGCAATATTTATGAAATAAAAAAATCTGTCACTTCCTATATAAAATATATATTGGCAAAAAAATATTTTACTAATATTTGGTGCTACCTGGGTCGGATCTGTAGTTGATACGGTCAAGAAAATATACATTCAACTTGATTTTTTTGGCAATGTATGATAACATCTGCAAGATATTCTATTAACATACAATACGAAAAAAAAATAATTAATAATGTAAAGATTGCAAGTTATTTGCCGTCTTACGGGCCTTTCAAGATCTAAGGGGATATTGTTAATAACGAGACAGGTCGAACCTCAACAAAACGTCACTCTGAAATTAATGTCAACGAAATGAATAATTTTTTTTGTAAACTTTGCTGAAGAAATTGTTAGTAAACTTCCAATTAATAGAAGTACAGATAATAAGGTTGATAAATATGAATGCACCATATTTCTTCAACCAATTTCTGATGGGGATATACTTCGAATTGTACAAAAACTAAAAAACAAGAAAATCCTAGATATTTATGATATATCCACAAATCTTATAAACGGATGTGCTGTAACATTTGCTGGCATTATTAATACGTGTTTTGTGGAGGGAAGCTTTCCGGACGTTTTTAAGCCGGCTAGAGTTTTGCCCTAATTCAAAGAGGTGACGAAAATTTCCCAAAATTATAGACAAATACATATACTTCCCAGTTTTTCAAAAATAATAGACTACGCGATTTTAAGTCAATTTAATCACTACATTGAAACTCATAATATTCTCAGTATGAAACAATATGGATTTAGGAAAGGTAGACGAACATCTGATGCCATCATGACTCTAGTGGACAATATCCAAGACGCGTTTGAAAGCCGTGAAGATTGCATTGGTATATTCACAGACTTATCCAAAGCATTTGACTGCGTCTGTCCAAAAAAACTAATATCTAAACTTGAATCTTAATGGAGTCAAGGAGTAGCTAGTAATTTAATAAAATCATACTATCTAATAGAACACAAATTGTATCTCTGTGTAATAGAGTAAGTAATCCCTTAGTAATTAAACGTGGGGTTCCACAGGGATCTATATTGGGCCCTTTTTTATTCATACTATATGTTAACGATCTACCAATACATATGAGTACTTTAACCCTAGTCCTACCAACGTTTTATCGTAACGTGTCCTACCAAGGTGTGCCTCACAGGCACACATCTATTTGTACACATTGTTGATGTAAATAATAGAAAATATGCATTATATTATTCATGTAGTAGGTATACAGTAGATTAAACATATAGAAAGATATTGTGTGTCAGAAGATATAATTTAAAAATAGTACAAGATAGTAAATATTTGAAAGTTTTTATGTAGTTTGCATTTGTGCACGTGAGTATTTTCTCTGAATGTTCACCCACAAACCGTTTGCTTACACTTATCAATAACTGTGTTGACATTCTGCTTTTCTTTGATGGGCAATATAGCACGTTTTCGTTTCTTACTTCTCGAGCCGAAGACCCCTGTGGTTGGTACTTGATTCAACGTAGTTGTATCAATGAAGTATGATTTATGCAAGCACTCAACTACGACGTCTAATTTGCCCAGTACTAATTCTGTTGTAATTTCTCGTAAGAAAATTTGCGAAGTCTTCGTTTTTTGGAATATATGCAGTCAGGATGGATATTTCTCCAAATGACAAATGAAGCTACTCCACACACATCAATTATATTGAAAAAATAGACCAAAGGCCACCTATTAGTTTTACGTTTCACTGAATATGTATTGTACATCTGATCAAGTGTATCCACCTCTTTCGTGGAATTGTAGTACTTATTGATTTCAGATTTATTTTTATTTTCCTCATCAATGGTGGAGTCGTTGTGCATTGTGATAATAATAGACACAGCGATTTTTTAGGTAATAAGATACCAAAGTATTGTCTTCTGAAAACAAACAAGTTGCTTTCAATATTCCGTCGCCTGTGAGGTAAAAATTTGGTGGTATGCAGCGCTTATTTTTTCTGAGCGTTCTACACAAGTTAGGCCTTTGGTGCAAGCAAACTGGATGCAGACTCGTAGCTGGTGAAGAAGTTTGTCAACGTAATATTCCTTTTAGTTCTCAGAAAAGGTTCACAAAGGTTTCAACCACTTTTGCGCTAAGTTTTCTGCTCTGTTGAGACCTTCTTTTACTAAGTACGTATACCACGTAACGGATAACTAGTTCCCTATCGATATCCACCAAATTTTCATACCGTACTTATCTGGCTTGCTTGCAGGTACTGTCGGAAAGATACACGACTCTAAAAGGCACCAGTTGTTCATCGATGGTTAGATTACTGCTAGGAAGATAATATTTCAGCAAGTTTGTATTAACGGTCCACAGGTCTCTAATTGGTGCCAACTTGTCCTTTTGCCTTCGGAGGGTTCTGGTCGCTTTATCGTCAAAACGAATAAATCTTAGTAATTGAGTAAATCTATTTCGTGACATACACGCTCGATAAACAGGATTTCCATATAAGGATTCCATAGCTAATTATAGTCCACCATTCTTGTTTATTTCTTCCAGCAGTAATAAAAGGCCAAGAAAGCACGGATTTCAACGTCGTCAACTGGTTTCACAAATCGCAAGAATACGAACAGCCTCTTATTAGTGAAAGTAACCACAATACAATAACCGTATCATAAAAAAAAACAAATTGAATGCGTAACAAGGAGTATCAACATGCACTCCAGGTGAAGTTTCACTTTGTTCAAAGCTGTTGTAATTATGTTGTGTGCACTGTTTTTCCCTTGGCAATCGGCGTGGCATTCCACTCGGTACCATCTTCTCAATAAAGTTTGCGAATGGCCGGCGGTTCATCATAGCATCACTATCGTCACTTCTTCTTGTTCATCGCTTTCTTCATCGCCAGTTTCTTGATAATCCGCTTCACTAGAAGAGGTTTCGTCATTTGGCTCTTCTTCATCTTCACCATCATTTACATTCCTTCCAAATCCTCATCACTTTCGTGCAATGCATCGAGCAATCCTTTTCAGTTAGTGGCCGGCGTCGGTCAGTCAACCAATCGTCATACTTTCTGAAAAATTTCAAAACCAAATAAGCATAAAACAAACAACTATTTTTACTGGGGTCAATCAAAACTTTATTTTTGCTTACCTGGTCTATACTATACTCTCCACTAGGTAAAAAGAAATAAAATTAACCAATAGACACTAAAACGGCCAATGCGTTCGTTAGGAAAGTCACAAATACACTGATAGCAATGCAGTTTGTAAGCTGACTGTTTTAGCAAAAGCATTTAGGGAATTCCCTTCATATGCAACTGGAAGTTCTTACATAACAGGGGAAGTCCCGAAATATAAAAGCATATCTTTACGGGGATTTACCACATACCTAGTTTTAAATAAGTAGCAATGCATTTTATAATGTTTTATAGTATAATAACAGTATGTGCCTCAAGACACACCTTGGCAGGACGTGTCGGTAAATTATGTTTATTTTTTTTAGTAAAATAGGAAAATATTTTTAAAAAATGTTTATGTCATTCTGTGTTAAATAGTTTATTTTAGAATACAAAAATCCTCCGTCTGTGGGCAGGTACTTACAAAGTTCAGCAATTTCAAAATCAATTGTGCCTTAAAAGCACACCTTGGTAGGTTTAGGGTTAAATAACATAATAGTAACAACAATGTATGCTGATGACACAAACTTTACCCTTCGTACTAGAATTAATCATAATAGTGATAAAACTATCAGCAATCAAATTATTTCCCACTCTCAATCTTGGTTTAATGCTAACGATCTTTTTATCAACACAGACAAAACCAAATATGTACTTTTACTTAGAGAGAAACTAATTTTAGTAATATAAAATTTTAGGTATCTATCTTGATACTAAACTTTCTTGGATTCCACAGATTGATAACATTTGTTCTCGGCTAAGTAGTATAGTTTATGCAATTCGAAAACCAGCAGCTTTTGTTGACAATAACGTGGCGTATAAAGTATATTTTGGTTTATTTAATTGTGTTCTTTCATATGGGATACTAGCATGGGGAAATGCTTCTCACTCGCAACTGCAAAGGGTATTTACAATACAAAAAGCAGCAGTACCGTAGCATAGTTCAGGCGAGATTTGACAATCACTGTAAGCCTATATTTCGTAATCTTAAAATTATGACGTTGTTTTCTTTAATAGTCTATGAAAACTTAATAAACATTAGAGATAATATCCATAAGCTGTCGTTACATCGAGACATCCATGATCACAACACAAGAGGTAAAGACAAGATAATGGAACATAGATATCGTACAAATAAATCGCGGGTTATAGGTATAGCACTATATAATGCCATGCCACAAAGTTTAGTGACTTTGCCGAGTCCCAAATTTAAAACCGAATTAGAAGAAATTTTAATAAATATGTGCTTATACAGCATTGATGAGTTTGAGGAGAATATTTGTGATCTAGCAACGTGCAGGCAATCGCAGAGCTGACAATTTTAATGTGTATTGTGAGTTATTGTATTATGAATTATTGTATTCGTGTATTTATGTCATTTATTGTATTGACGGGTCCATAAACTTTTTGTTTAACGGACGAATAAATTACTTACTTACTTAAGACCGACATATGTTCGTATTGGTAAAGCTACAACCGCACCACAGTGCGTAAAGCAATGGACAAAAATGTAAACAAATTAGTTTTTTGTTTACTAGTTGAATCATTCAAGCTTGTTTGCAATTAGCTAGTGATGTTATAACTGAACCTAAACATTAGCATTGGAATAAAAAGCTAAGTAAAATCTATTCTATTCGAATTCAACTCTCCAGCAAAACACGTTAGATGCTTCAACAGGAATTGTGTTTTTATTATTTAAAATAGGTCCCGCTTTTTGTGGTAAGTTCTGATACTTTTTACTGTTATTAGTACTAATAAACAGCATTTCCAGTGGATTTTGAATTAATAAAAAGTACTGGAATTTCCCAAATTGTCTATTTCAAAATCCTTTAAAATTATTCGAAATTTTTTAAACTTAAAATGGCGTATCTCAAAAATGGTAAAACCGTCTCGTGGATTTAAGGCTTAAAGTGTTTATTAGACTGTCCTCTATAAGGATATGAAGAGAAATCCTGCCCAATTTGCCCTTTGTATAATAATAATAAATGTTTGTTTGAGAAAACTCCACTTTAATAACTATGGCTGTCTACGCGAAGTGACAGATCACTTCCCCTCATGAAGAACCAAGGCATAACTACAAGAGGTATAGTATACTCAGGTGTCTTACATTGCCCTGTGACGTCATCTGATCAATTGACGGCTGTATCATAGAAATACATTAGCAAAATATGACTGCTCACAACTGTCATGATGCCCTCTGCAATTCACCTGCAAAACAGCGTTTCCTTTTCGCACATACTCGTGAATTTCTGAAGTTGACAAATGAATAATGTCAACTAGGTGACAGTTCATATGAAGTTGTGAGTCAAGTGAAATGGCGTTTTTCAGAAAAGGTAAAAAACATATCATGAACTTATTACATTGACTGTTTAATAAATAAGTGTTCTCTACAAGATTACGGAAAAAAATGTTATGGGTTATCTACACTATACGGCTGGATACGAACATTCGAATGTTTGCTGCATATTGCCTACAGACTACCTTTTAAAACTTGGCAAGTCAGAGGACCGGAAAATAGGCAACTTTTTGAAAATGAGAAGAAAAGGATACAGTTAACTTTTAAAACACAAATGAGACTAATAGTTGATCGACCCAGGCAAGGATTTGGAAGTTCGAATGATGGAAACACTGCCAGACGATTTTTCGCTAATCCTAAACTTAGTGCGGCGATCACTGGGATTGACCAGAAATTAATTATAAATTTTTCAAAAATTTTACGTGTGATTTCGTCGGTAAAAATATTAATCTCGAAAAACTGAGTAAACTGACTGGTACTACATGCCCAGCAGTGTGCATAAACTTCTAATGCATGGGGTAGATATAATAGATTTCTTTGATTTGCCTATAGGACAGTTAAGTGAAGGAGCTTTAGAAGCTATGCATAAAATGTTTCGCAAGAATAGATTAAACCATACACGGAAGAATTCAAGGGAAAATACGTGTATGGATTTAATTAAAAACCTTCTTATTATGTCTGATCTTTATATTGGTTCTAAAAAACATGTGTTAAGAAACCAAAGAAAATGTCATCCCGATATCCAACAATTTTTTAATAGGCATGAATTTGATGGTAATGGCACTGATCATGAAATCATAGATTTAGGTTTTACTATGAGTTCCAAAGAATCAGACTAATAACATTTTACATCTTTTTTGTTACATTTGTTTCTGATTAACTATTAATTTGAAGTTATTTTATAAAGACACATTAGACATTTCGTTTAGTTCCATTTAAGTATCAGAATAATGATACTTTGATTTAAATATTTTTCTAGTTAAAAATTAATAGGAATATTATTTGTATACTTATACCTACAATAGTTTGATTTTATAGTACCTACACGTATTTGTTTATATTAGGACATCTGTATGCATATTTATGTGTGAGTTACTTTATTTTATTTGTATTATGTCCTTTTTGCTGTGTGGAATAACACACTTCATTCTTATGTATTAAGCTACGAGTTACTCACGACAGACTCAGTTAGCCGGTGGACTCCACTCTTTGCAGTGAATAATTTATATTTAATATATTAACTCGTAAAAGTGAAGTAAGCAATTTCAGGCAACAAAAAGAACAACACCTGACCACAGAAAATTTAAAAAACATCATCTGATAATTAGTTTGATTTTTGTCCATATTTCCCATAAGTTCGACGCACTGTGCGGCCCGCTGTAAGATTTGATCCGGCCCGCGAGACATTTTGAAAAACCCAATTAAAAAAAATATTACACTACTTACTCATACTAACTCCAAATGAGGAAGATCGAGTGATATGGGGTTTGTCGCTTGCTCCTGCGGCATCGAGTGAGCGAGCAAGCCGAGTGGCGGCGATCATCAAATAGTGAGGCGGCAAACATCAAGCCTTTTGATGTTTGCCGCCTCACTGGCGGCGCAACAAAAGATTATAGCTTCTCAAATGTTCTACACTAGACGATTCTAGATCATTCCTTCATTTTGCCTATATAAGCGGGTGGATGGCCCGAACTTCAGTTCAGTTCTATTTGAGCTACCGAGGTGATAACTCGGCGACAAGCGATATCCTAGCGAAATGCTAGTGCCGTCAATTTGCTTTGTGACTTTGTGTGCATCTTGAGTGCTTACTAATTATATTTCGTTATTAAGTTTATCGAACTAAAAGTAAACGAAAATGATGTCTGGTGGAAAGAAACGAAAAGTAGATGCAGAGGGTCGCCAGTTTCAAGAAAAATGGACTAGAAGAATTCTTTTTTATCTTCCACAATGGTAAGCCTATTTGTTTACTGTGTAATGAATCCATTTCAGTGATGAAAGAATTCAATATAAAGAGGCATTACTCAACTAAGCGTCCTATGCTGCACTCACTGACATGACAAATAAGAAAAGACAAAATCTAGAAGCTTACCGCAAATTTGGTAAATCAACAGCAAATGTTTCATAAACAAAGAACACAACTTCATAATGTTGTGAAAGCTAGTTTTATAGTTAGTTCAAATTTTCAAATTTATCAAGGAGTGTAAGTTTGCGGTGTTTTGTGTCCTGGAAAGAAAAATGAATTTGAAAAAATTAGTTTGTCAAGACGAACAGTTGCCCGACGTATAGAAATGATGGCTAATGATATAAAAACAACTTTGGCTGACCGTATGGCTGGTTTTGAATCGTTTCCCATAGCATTGGACGAGAGCACCGATTTGTCTGATACAGCTCAACTGGCTATATTTATTCGAGGTGTTGTTAAAGAGTTCACTGTTACTGAGGAATTGCTTGCTTTACAGCCGCTAAAAGGAACCACTACAGGAAAGGACATTTTTAATGAAGTGAAAAGTGTTCAACAAGTTTTGAATTTGCCATGGTCAAAATTAGTTGGTGTATGCACAGATGGTGCACCTTCTATGGTCGGCTTATGTAAAGGTTTCATCGGAATTTTGTATGAAAAAGCAACTGAATTCAATGTGCAAAAAGATGATTTGATTTGTCCTTCACTGCATTATCCACCAACAGAACTTGTGTTCTAAGTCCATTCGACTCCAGAATGTAATGAATGTTCTAGTAAAAACCATCAATTTTATTCGATCCCGAGGGCTTAACCATCGTCAGTTCAAGGCGTTTTTGGATGAAATATCAGCCGAATATGTCGACATAACATACTATTGTGAAGTTAGATGGTTAAGCAGAGGAAAAATGCTGAAATGGTTTTGAACGAGCTTAGAAATGAGAAAGCAGATTTTATGCAAATAAAAGATAAACCACTATCTGAATTGAGTGACCCAAAATGGATATGTGACTTAGCATTTCGGGTCGACCTTACAGGCCATTTGAATGATTTAAATTTGAAACTTCAAAAACAAGGACAGTTAGTAAATGATTTGTACAGCCGTTTGAAAGCGTTTCAAAACAAAATCGCTTGTGGGAGGCACAGTTGCTGCCTTGTACAGTTACCATTTCACCACGCTCTCTGCGTATGAAATACAGCTCATGCTCATATGCTGAAGAACTCAAGTTACTGTCGGAGCAATTTCGAACAGATTTAGCGATTTTAAAAACATGGAAGACAGTTTCAATTATTAGCTACTCACAAAAAGTATGTACAAAATGCTCCAATACACTTGCAAATGGTGTTGATCGAGCTTCAAGAAAACTCACTCCTAAAATCTAAATTTGAAGACGTGGAGTTGTGCGATTTCTACAAAAAATACCTCGAAGAAGACCATTTTCCGGAGTTTAGAAAATTCGCAAGAAGATTGATTTGTGCGTTTGGCAGTAATTATAAATGCGAACAGTTCTTTTCAATGATTAAAGTTAATAAATCAAAACTTCGTACAAGGTTGACTGACGATAATTTGGAAAATCCTTTACGTCTTTGTATCAGTGGAATTCATCCAAACATCGATGGATTAGTTTCACAAATTCAAGCTGAAGGATCTGATTGATTTCGTTGTCGCTATTTAACTTTCGTAGTTTGTAATAATTCCAAATTTCACGATTTAATTATAATGTTGTACCTATTTTTTTCATTTCATTTTCTTATTTTAATAAATTGCATTATAATAACATTGTCGTATTATTTCATGTGTGATATCTATCGCTAAAAATTATGAACACTACTTTAAAATGCACTAGTTTAAACGCGGCTCGCGAACGGTATTTGCACACTAAAGTTTGGCCACATATGTCAAAGGTTTTGCCCATACTTGATTTACAACTTACAGAAAATGTCGCCTTAATTTTAAAACAGACTGTATAATACACCATCATAATGTTCCTGTTACATCATCGAAGGTCACTCGTAATTTACATAAACGAATTACGCTTCTAAATGGAAACTTCACTTGTCGATCAGTCACTCAAATTTCCTCATAGACACCATACAATCGCAACTCGCTGGTCACGCTTCCGTTAAAACTGCGGTCAAGCGAATTATTATCTATTCATTAAGCAGATGCCATATGTTTCTTGCGAAATTCTCGTATTTTCCCAATACGTTGTTTGTCGATTCGGTACACAAGCATTTTTCACTATGTATCAGTGCTGTTCATCCTCTGTCGTTAACCTGTCGTATTTCGGAGATCTTGCTGCGTTTCTAGGAAAAAGACGCTACGATTTTTAGAATAACGCACATGTAGCACACAGGTATACATTAGGAGCAAGAAAGATAGTCGTTCTTAATGGCCGTATATAGCAGACAATTAAAAGGATAATGATATTGTTGCTAGCAAGATTTGTTTACGTCGATCTAACAGACATATGTTTGGAGGAATAGGAAAATGCTGATTAGTTTAAATATAGATATTAGTAAGTAAATCATTAGTTAGTGTTTGGATATTCGTAGATAGTTTACATAATATATTATTTCAGTAAGTTTAAAGTGAAGTTAAATGTTGCACGGATGCATACTAATAGTGAAATAACACAACAACGTTGGAGGATTAGTATACATAGGTAATGTATAATGAATTTTAACTTTTTTCTTTGTTATGTTATACACGTTTGACGTCTAAAATTAAAAATTACTATTTCCTTACTGGTAATTTGGTAGCACTGCTTTTATTACACTTTTTAAAATAAGTGTTTATAACTGCTAATGAGTTTAAATTAACCTATCTTAAACTGGAATTACTTCAACTTATACGATAAAAAGATGATTCTAAATATCAAATCGTCTTATCCAAATATATTTGTGCTACATTCCAAAAAAATCGCGGGAAATTTACACTCTATATTATGTACAAATACATCACCTGCCATGTAATTATTTATATATTACAATTTTACGGTAAATCTAGTGAATTTGTTATAGATGCTCAATTTTTTTTAAAAAGCTGGAAAATTACAAATTGTGTATGGAAATTACATAAATACCATTAGATGTAAAGGCCATAAGCTATTAGGTAAAGTCAGGTAAGTGTGTAACCGGGGCAAGTGTGTAGTTTGTTTGTATTTATTTTTAAAATTGAAATACGGACGTCCTCTTGTTATAATACTAATGTACTAAACTCAATACTAGTTTTAGACAAACAAAAAGTTCGCCATCTCCTAACGTGTGATAACTTGAATATCTTGTGAATATATCATACCTTATTAAACAGGCGTCAGTTTAGTATTACACACTTGGCCGAACTAAAGGATAATGCTATTAATGTATAAAATGCGGAACGATTACACACTTGCCCCATTTTGCTGGGTAAGTGTGTAGTAGTGACAGTGTTTGAAATTTCTTTTTTTTTTCTAGTAAACCGTTGATAATTATAAAAGGTGTATCTATTGAAGGCTTTCAACTGAGCATATATTACGTACTTCTATGCGTAAAATTTATCAAAATGACTTATTATGTGAACAGTGTTACATTTTCTTCGCACTATGCAATTTTTACTACACACTTACCTGACTTTACCTTAGTGAAATCGGGTATTGTGAAGAATAGCCCGGCCGCTCTGAAGATCGAAATGTTGGACTGGATGTGTGTAAAATGACTCCAGAATTATGATTGAGTGTTTAGTTTTTCACGCTGATTACGTCTTTTACACTTTTTTCTTAAGAAAAGATACGATTTTCAGGTTATGTCACCACACAAAACACTGCGAAATCTTGAAAAAGAAACCGCATTTATCAACCAATAACTGTTATAAAGCCTGTATGACACGATCAAAGTGTATCAAAGTTTTTAAAAAATGCACTGAGAGAACAAAATGCATTAAATTAACAAAAACCATTTTGTTGAAAAAATATTGTTATATCAACAACTTTTTTAATCAAATCGAGCAAAATAAAAGGTTACAACAACTGCAAAAAATGATTGATAATATTTTTTAGCCCAACAACATACCATTTGTTAACACGAAGAGCAACAAATATTTCGTTTCATTGAATAAAAATATTTGTTATATTGACCAGTCATAATTGTTGAAGGAAAACTTTACACTAGCATATATTGACAAACATAAATATTTACTTTAACAAATTCACTTTGTTAATGTAAATGCATAGCATGATCTGTTATGTATTGTTAAACGAAACAAAATGTGCATTAACATGACAGAAAAGTATCCAAGACAACACTATGTAATCATTCCTGCGCCTAAAACACTAAACAACCTATAAAACTTGATCCTAATGGAGGTTAAAATGAAATATCCACGAATATATGTACTTCTGTTGTCGGGCATCTTTTAATGGAAATATTTTTTGAATTAAAATCTTGTAATTTATAATTTGTTCTTATATTTAAATTTTCATGTGTGAATATGCGGAGTATTTCCCAATTCTGTGTGAATTCTAGCTAATAGTTTCGACTAAAATATCATCTTCAGACTTGCTCGTGGACATTGTCTATTTGACCGTGTAATAGACCGGACATTGGAGAAGGTTCGCCCGCGATGTCCGGTTAAAACATTACTTACATTTCTGCTCACAATAAGTTTTTTCTAAGTTCATATTGCCTATTGCGGAGTCTGCGCAAGCCTGAGAATGATTTTAGTCGAAACTAAATTGATAGTAAAATCAATAAAACAATTAGGAAGTACTAGCATTTTATTAGTATTATCTATAGTGAACATTATGTACCTTTTTCAATATTCTGCATTTTAGTGTATAATAATGCAATTGCATTAATAGATGGTGGGAGAAACCAAGTTCAAATTTATTGTTATAGTTTTCACATTAACGTTCGGAATAAATGATTTCATTATTATTTTCATTTTTCAATATCCTTCTCCATTTATATTTAGTGTATATGTATATATTGCAATTGTATCGGTAGATCGTTGTACAAGTCGAAGTTCATTAAGTTCAAATTTATGGTTTTGTAATACTTGAGATTAAAAATTCAAGTAATCTGCTGAATTACATTTTCGATGATAGAGTTAAAATTAATAGCTAATATCACCGACATAAAAATGATTCGGCTGATCATTTGAATTTTTAAGCTAAGGTATTAGGAAATTATCAATTTCAACTTAATAATTTTCGCTTGAACAACCACAATATGCAACTGTATAAGTGTAACTAAATGTATAGGTACAGTATAACGCAATATACGGAGGATTATTCCATACCAAACGACTATCATTAATTTTAACAAAAAATCATATTTAAATGAATACATTTTTTGGTTGAAGAGAGTATTTGTTTTTATAGGAACAACATTCCTATTTCGTTGATTTAACAACTGTACATATTTACTACAAACAAAAGTAAATAGTTAACCTAACAACTTCTAATTTTAATGTTAATCAATTCTTTTGGTAAACTTAACATAAAATAACTGTTTGTTTAACCCAAGGCACTTGTTGCCCGAACAATTTCAAAGATTCAGATCAAAATTACCTTGATTGTTAAGACAATGCTAAAAATATTGTCTAATCTACACAATTTAATAACAATCACATTTTGTTACCTTGACAAAAAATTTTGTTTGACTATATTTAACCAAATGTTTTTGTTGGATAGACAATTTTTTTGTTAACTTAACACATTTTGTTCTGTCAGTGTGTCCAAACTTTGTTACCAAAGTAACATTACAAAGTTTAACTTTGACAGCCAAAGATTTAAAGAGATAATTCAGCCCCAAAAAAAAGAATACGTTTGAATTCCCAATAAGTGCCCTTACACTACAAGGTCTGTATATACAAGGTTACCTCGTAACTTTTTAGCCAATCAAGAGAAAGAGCGCGAACGCGTCATCATGTATGCTGTTTTTAATAATAAAGTGGTGCATATATGTAAAAATAAATGGCGATTTGTGCTCCCAAACTAAATATTTATTTTTTATAATAAAAAACGAATTTTTACTATTATGTAATAGTAAACACAGGTAAATCAAATAAAAAATATTATATAAATATAACACAAAACTTAGAACTACACACATAGAGCATAACATTAAATTAGAAACTAAGAAAAAGTAAAGTAAAATGGTAAAAAGTTAACGATTATATATTATCAAACTAAATATTTATTCTTTCTAATAAAAAAAAACATTTTCTTATTATTATATAATCATAAACATAAGTAAATTAATCTAACAAGATAACATTAATTTAAGAAAACTAAAAATTTAGAAATACAGATTTATGTAATATTTTTTTTTCTTTCTTGGCAAGTTTGCGTCCTTCAGATTTAACTGCTCTCTTTTCAGTGATTTTTTGTTTGTTTTAAGTGTAAATGTATTTTTTTTAAATCTTAATTTGGAAAATATTTCAATTAATGTTTTGTCAACAAGAACGTGGCTTGCATTATACTTTGAAGTTCTTTTTATTATAACAGAAAACCCCAATACTAACCTTTTAATGTAAACAAACACGAGAATGATCGCGAGCCGCGTCATCACAGCGTCATCGTGTATCCAACCTCACCTACAACTTACGAGGTAACCTTATGTATACGGGCCTTGCTTACACTAGAGTTTTTTTTATGTTGCTACATTGGTCATCACAAAGGTGTCACAGGATCATGGTTGTCGTCTGTAACTGTGCCTTGATAAAACACGCTGTGTGTTTCTGAGTGGGAACTCATTTAAGGGTAATTCCATAACCTGCATGTAATACTTGCGTTATCAAGGCACAGTTACAGACAACAACTATGATCCTGTGACACCTTGTGATGCCCAACGTACTGTTTTGTACTGATTGAATTAAATGAAAATGCTAAATAAATTTTAGCATTGAAAAAGAAAAAGAAAATTAGCTAGCTCAACGGATAAGATTTTAAAGAACGCAAAAGAACAGTTAACCTCAGAGTTACCCTCGCAAATTAAAACTTTAATCTAACCACGAAAAATAATTGTGAGTGAATGAAATCAGACTTTCTTAATTACCCGAAAAATTGAAAACGTTTAAATAAAAATAAAAGAACAGAATTTTTAGCCCAAATGACGCTAATTAACAATCAATTTATTTCAACAACAGGTTAAATTACAGATTGTGCACAGAAAAAAAAAAACCTTGAACTGAAGGTTCTGGCCTAAAATAAAAACTGCACTTGACTCTAAATTAAAATAGGACAATGCTATTTCCTATGCAAAGCAAAAGATTTGTTTGTTCAGGAAGATTATCCAAAATACAAAACCATTGAATTTCTATCTACGTGGTGTCACAAATTAAAATAATCTAAGCGTGGACAATTACTAGAAATTTACAATAAAGAAAAAACTAAATGCAAGAACAATGTTTCTACACATCCAAACGAGGTGACAGATAAATAAAAATGAAACAGCAAAATTGATTAAGGGAAAAATTAACTCTTTAAAAATAAACGAGAAAAAAACTAAAATAAATCTTCCTAAAAAAAAAAATAATAATTGATCTTGTATCTATAAAGTGCACACTTCAATATACCAACAATTATTATAATAAAAGTTCCTTGGTAGACTAAATAAAAGAAAATTACAGAATTAAATTTCAATATTAAATGAATTACAAAATGGCAACCAAGATTTAAAAATAAGTCTACTCACATCAATAGTCGAACAAGGAAGTCCTTAACAAAACTCTACAATTGTTTTTCTTACAAGAATCCCTCTCTCAAAATCGTACAACCCAGACGTAAAATATTTCAACGACAATATTCAATAGAATCCGCATAAAATCAGCACAAGCGAACAATAGACAACTTAATTAACGGAATAAATTAAAAAAAAAATCTTAACATCATACAATAAACTCATTAACTACAAACTAAACTTAAACAAAAAAACATCAAAATTGTGAAATCTCTGGTAAATTGAATCAGCTGTTTAAGCAAAGATAACAACCATAACAAGCAAAATATGCTTAAACTTAAAATACACTCAGTGAAATGGGTTGTCTAACCACAGCAGTACATATATTTTCCTATGCGTGTGTGTGTATTAACCATAATTAAGACATATTTCAAGGAAAACAAACGATATACACCTAAATCTGTCTATAAAGATAACTGACCACCAAAGACACTTCTCTAACCTCAATACTATTAGAGTTTTTGTCAAACAATGAAAAGAGATACGATTTATAAACTTCTGTTATTCTGTATGTGCTAAATACTATACAATTATGATATTACAGATATCTTGAAATCTATCTGCAAGCCTCGAAAAACGAAACCCAAAACGCCACTGAGACATGGAATTATCCAGCAAAACCGCCTTATTTTCCCTATTAATATCCCTATTATATTTATTTGTCGTTTGTAACTCCCAACTAGTATATCCTAAAGTGAACTGTCCGGATATCTTTCAATACGGCTTCAATCGAAATGCTGGCGGTTACTATGGGCTCTTGACGATCGCCAAAGATGGATCATCAACTTACGAAGTCCAAGTGAACATGTCAGTTAAAACACAGACGCCTGTTAATGTGAGTATTTTTGCGTCGAGATGGAATGATACTTACAGAACTTGATGCAAAAAAAAAACTGGTTTTGTCGATTGAAAACACCTTCAGAAAAGCTATTAATTTATATGAAGAATTGACATTTAATCATAAATAAATGATTAGATTATATAACTTTGTGCTGGCTGATCTCGGAATTCATCCATTAGAAGTTCTTGAATGTGCAATTTAATTTTAAAATTCCATTTAAGCAATTTTAACTATTATGTATTAAAAAAAAAACTCAATCATCTTTATCATAACCGACTAATGACCGGAAATCCTGACCGATTCTGATATTATATAAAGAGAACTATATACTTTTTATTACATTTTTAATTTCTATTGGGAAATTTAAAGCTAAGTGGCATAAAAAACATTATAACTAGAAATAACTATTTTATTACCGGACAATGATTGAAAGGGTCATGAAACAAACTCGAAATTTACATGAAATTTTCAATGTGTTCACCATATTAAAGTAAACATTGTTGAAAACCATTTATTATAGCGTCACACATACTGATGTTTATAATATTCTCTACAAATTCTGTACTTTAGAAGGAAATTGCACTAAAAAATAAGATATATGTTTAAAAGAACCATGAAGCATTTTTTTTGTTGTGTAAGTAGTGTTAAGAACATGAGGTTGATCATAGACTTTTCAGGACCGAAACATTGTATTATAAATCTGATTGCAGAAACTTACAGCCAAGTACTTCTAAATGCCACTGGGTATACTTAATTGATTATTTTTATGTTTTTTCTTTTTTCGTGAGTTAGCGGCTGGTTTTTATATAATGAATTAAATTTGTTTAAACAATCAAACTTTTCATTTTACGTTTCGACAAATTTTATTACTGTTGTTTTCCTCAGAAAATTGTTTATTATAACTTAATTTTTTATCTAAAATTAATGAACGTTATTGTCACTACATTATAGAACTATGTATGAGTTTTTTACTTCAACTTTGGGGACAATCACACTGACATTTTAAAACTTATTTAAAAATTACATTTTTATTAAAATTACTGAAACATGTTGTTAGTCAATTTACAAACTACTATGAACTGAACATTTTAAATTCAAACTGCAAAAGATTACATTTAAAATAACACGAAAGGCCAGCTCAGCTATGGGTTTTTTTTTTTAAAATTGTTATACTATAAATTGTTGTTTATTTATCTCTTTACCTACATACATTAACGGCGAAAAGTATGTTTAAATGATTGGTGCATAAATTTTTGATAATCTTTCTATTTCTGTTTTATCGTTTACTGCGTTTTTATGTTTGTTTATTCGGATCATTTTTAAAATGCATCGCGCTTTATAATTTCTTTCCTTATTTAAAATACTTGTATTATCGAAATTGAATGTATGACCTATGTTAATTGTATGTTTTTTTAGAGCCGTGAGATATTCTGATATTTATGACATTTATATTTTTATTCTATTATGAATTTGTGATGTTTGTCCTGTGTACACACCATTGCAATTGTTACAGGGGATTTTGTAAACTACATGACTTTGGTTTTGTAATGGAATACTGTCTTTTAATTTTGAGAAACCAAATTTCAAATTATTGTGGTTTTTGTGTGCAAGTTTTATATTATGTGGGTTAAGTATTTTATTAAGTTTTTCGGACAAATGAGGAACGTATGGGATACTAAGATATTTGAAGGTATTTGGGTTTGTGTTTTTTGTGTTATTGACTTGTCTAGTGTTATAATATTGATGTATTTTGTTTTTAATGGTTTTTTGAATTAACGTTAAGGGATAGTTATTTTTTTGTAAATTGATTTTTACTGTGTTTAAAATTTCTTTTCTATATTTTGGATTGGTTGATGTAATGGCTCTATTGATTAAGGCAGACATAACATTTCTTTTATAACTAAAGGGTTGGGCAGAATGAAAATTGAAATAACGACCAGAAAATGTTGATTTGTGATATAATTTTGTCAAAATTTTATTATTTTCTCGAATCAAGGTAAGATCTAAATAATTTAACATTTGATTTTTTTTCTATTTCAAGGGTAAATTGTAATTTCGGATGAAAATCGAAAAAAGAAAAAAACATAAAAATAACATTAACGGCTACGAACAAATCATCATCTTAATTGATTATATATTATTACTATTACCTAATTAGTACCATTTTAAATGTCAGACAACATTATGTTTAATAACAATATTTAATACACAATTCAAGAAGCTTTAATGGGCGGTAAATTACCCTGTATAAGTAATGATATATCAGATACTTATCCAGTGTTTATTGTCATTTTTTTTTTAGAGCAATATAAAGCTGGTTGTATTGTCGACACAAGATGAGATATTTTTCGGGAATATTATTAAATATATCGTTAGATTTCCAATACAAAACGTCATTCCAAAGTTAACATTGATCCAATTCAACGGAAGAGAATTGTGTAGAGGTCAGCCTGATCTTTGTAAGTATCCAAATCCCCAAACGATATGAGTTTCACATACAGACCAATTCATCTATTTTCTTTTCTCTTCCAAAATCTAGTGGAGCCTGGCCTGATCCAGACATCGATGTGGGCCAAATCCATCATAACAACCTTTACCGAATCACTTCAGCCGCAACCAATTCCCGAGAAGCCTTCGAATTCCATCAACAATCCCTCCTTCTTCTTCAACATCGGTGCCCAACCCAATAATATCTTCCCAGGCCTTCAAAATCCTTTCATTCCTTCCGCGAGCGATAAACGGGAACCACAACCGATTCCTGCTGTTACCCAGGAGATCACAACGCCTCCAAGTACCACGCCCAAAACGGCCAAGAAACCGCAGAAGTGTGGGATGACCATTAGCGGTGTGAATTTGATTATTGGTGGCGAGGAATTGGCCCGGAGATTTTCCGTGGCTGGTGGCCATCATGCGTTTCCAAAATTCTGATTACAAGTTCCATTGTACGGGAAATTTGCTTTCTGATAGGCATGTTTTGACTGGTAAGTCATTCCAGAGCATCAGGTAATCTCTACAGCATATTGTTTGTCTTCAAACGAATTTTGCTTTCAACTTTCTCGCCGCGGAGAAAAAAGTATTATTATAGCAGCATCCACACACATAAGAATCAACAATGCAACGCATGCATGCATGTGTCTTTTCAAAGAATTTTGGAAAAGTTACCATTTTTCTTCCGGATGTAACTAACAGCTTCTTGCGGGTTTCGCCGTGTGTCAAAACTTTCGCTCGACGTTTCACTGTTCATACTGACAGCTTCTTCAAGATAACTGAACTGATTCTCCATGGTCCGACATTCTTCTTAGATACGCCCCTGGTGCATCCAACCGTGTAGTTTCCGCTCCATTGACTGTGACGGTTCGTAGTGGGCTCTTCCACGTATTGCTAAGATGGTACCCTTCTTCTCTGTTAACGGTTTTATTCTTCTCTATTTCTATGGCTTCCCTGATGAGTCTTTTTCCGTAGTTCTTGGTGGTAGTTATTACTTTTACATTCTTGAAATCCATTTTGTGTCCGGTGTCGTGCATTGCATGTGTTCTGCCACCGCTGATTGCTCGGTCCATCTTAATCTTGCGTCCCTCTCGTGTTCTTGTATCTTATGTCGATGACTCTTCCTGTTTGTCCGACGTAGCGCTGTCCGCATTGGCATGTTATCTTGTAGATACCTTCTGTGCGCCCCTTGGGTATCTTATCCTTTGCGGTCGGTAGATACTGCTGGATCGACGTTGCAGTCCCGAAGCGTACTTGTACGTTACGTTTCTTCAAAATTCGGTGACTTTTGCTATGTAAGGTAAACACGCCATCCCTCTTCGTGGTTCTGTAGTTGTCTCCAGTGTCTTCTTCTTCTTAGTGGCTCTCCTTATGTCGATGTCAGTGTAACCATTCTTATTTAGTGCTTTCTCCAAATGTATCTTTTCACTGGTAAGATGTCACTGATGGTTTCGGCTCTGGATAGCAATGTTTGTATTAATGTCTTCTTCTGCATCGGATGATGGTGAGATCTTGCATGCAGATATCTATCGGTGTGCATACAGTGTTTTCTGGATGTACTTGCTATGGCATGGACTCTCATTAAATTCTAAACCATTCTTCAAACAAAAATCTCTTTTCTGGCATATTTTTTTTGATCTCAATAAAGCGCAACTTCATCTTCAGATCTTCCTTGTTTTACTCTCAGGAATTTTTATAAGAATAAAATTTCCCATATTTTCTATACCATCAGCAGTCATGTTTACCATTTCATTGCGTCTGCATGCCCAGGATACTCCAATTAGTAGAACAATCTAAATAAATTATCCTGTGTTGAAGCACATACTTATTAATTAAAATTGAATTGAATCTACCTCCACACATCATCTGATGCTTCACCTAAAAATCTTCAGTAAATATTCTCGACTTCTTAACACGATGACCTTCAATGGTCTTTGTATCTACTCTCTTTTTTTTGCAAATAGTTAAAGCATGCGGGAAACAGATTATCTGAATATTTGCTAACACATTTTTCAACCCACCATTGCATAAAATGCTGGTACGCAACAAAATATCTGTTAGCAGATTTTGAAGGACCGGGGCACGATGCTGCTTCCATTGCCTCTTCAACAATTTCAGGGTGGGGTACACTGCATTTATAAAATTTACTAATTTAGGACTAAATTTTGTTATTATTTGATTGAACTTATTCACTAATTGTTACCAATACCCTTAGACTACTTATTTCAATGTAATCTTAAGAATAATAATAACGCGCTTATCTTCAATTGAAGATAGATGTTCTAGTATGAATTTGCCAACGCAATTTGAAGAAAAATAGCATATCTTATTTGGAGCAAAATTATTATTTGACTTCAGTTAAAGTAATACATTATTTCATTCCACAGCTGGACATTGTGTCAGGTATTATAACGCCCCTTGTACGATAACGATGAACTAATCGTGGTTTTGGGTAAGATAAATATAGAAAATTGGGCCAGTGGTGGTGCGTTGAAGAATCCAAAAACCATAATCGCCCATCACAATTATAAGCAGAATAATCCAGATTATGACGTAGCATTGATAGTCTTAAACGAGGCGGTGACTTTTAGACCGACCATAAGGCCAATTTGCTTGTGGGATGGAGCGGACGATCTTGCAGATATAGTTGGAAGGGTGGGCACCGTGGTTGGTTGGAGCAAATCTACAGATTCGGAAATGTCGACCATAGCGGAGAAGATTGAGATGCCGGTGGTATCGCAAGAAACGTGCCTCAGGTCAAACAAGGTGTTTAAGAAGTATACATCTACTAGAACTTTTTGCGCAGGTACTTATTAATTCTGCTTGGTGCATTCACAAATTGCCCAAAAATTCCTTTAAAATGCTAAAATACCTATTAAATCTTTATTTTCATTCAAAATTGAAAATTCGTGATTTCCAAAATACCTAAAAAGTTAAATCTTCCTGCCCCTATAAAATTAAAAAACCCTTCCGCATCATAGCGGATGATTCTGGTCGTACAATTGTTTTTTGATATTCCAGGACATCGTGACAACAAGAGAGGTCCTTGTATAGGGGATAGTGGTGCTGGTTTTATGATACAAGATCCATCCACTAGGCAATGGTATTTGCGTGGCTTAGTTGGATTTTCCATCAGAGATCCGGAGACATTAACTTGCGATTTGAGTAACTACGCAGTCTTCATGGATGTAGCAAAATTCGGCCTTGGATTTTGGAGGAAATGGCGAAAAATGTTTGATGTAAATCCGTATTGGGTTTTAAGCATTTTTTGTTTATAAATAGTAGGAAATTATAAAAAAAATGGACTGTATTTCTTTTTGACATTTATTTGTTGTTTTTTTTTTTTGTATTTTTGTAAGTCAATTAATAAATCCGGTTGATTGTTTGATTATGAATAGTGTTAATAGTACCATGGAATAAGGGACAGTAGGGGTTAGTTCATGACTCATTGAGGAGGCTATGACGTGATCAAAGTTTTTCGATGTTACGAAGTTAGTTACGGGGTTATACGAAAAAATTGATAACGGACTTATTTTAAAAACACATCCAGCCCATTTATCAACAAATGACAGTTCTGGACTTTTCCCCAGTGGCCAACTATATTTATTTCATATTTTATAAATATTTAAAAAATATTAAATCTTTCTTGAATATTAGTTATATTAATATAATATGCATAAAATAATTATAGAAAATATATTAGGAAAACATTTAAAAAATATATATGTATGTAGCATTAATAATATTTACTGCAAATGTTTTCTCAATATATTTTTCATAACTCTGCAAGAATATTTGCTTTGTATTTCTGTAAATATTTATTTCATATAAAAAAAAAGATGAATTTTTGCTTTTGTACATTTGGTGCGTAGGACGAATAATATAAAATGGGTAAAATATGCATACATATTAAGTAGGTATGTACCTATTTAAAATGATAGTTTAAAGATTAAATTAAATAATATATATCTAATGATTTAATTAGTATCGAAGTTGAGCCCCGTAACTTTTCTATTAATATATCTGCGTTTTGTATTATATTATTTGTAATATTTGTAAGTTGCGAACGTCAACACAACACCTCTATTCATTACGGTGCCGGTATTATATGATTTAGTATTGTTTATGCGTCTATGCATTAGGTACATAGAATGCATACGCGCACGTGCGTATCATCAACATTTTCATTCGTTTGTCTGTTACATGTTATAGTTTATAATAGTATATGATTAGGGCAGATTAGGGTTAACTGTGTAATTAATTGTTGCGGGGTGTGTTTTAGTGTTTGTGGTGACTACGAGGTAAGCAAAACTTTGAACATGTCATGGCATTTATAAGATAATTGGAATGCTCAATATCGCTATGTACAGGAATCGTTTAATAATATAATTATAGGAATTTTATGCATCATATATGTACTGCATCTACCAGATAAATTGCTAGTTGATTTGCTTAAGAGATTCATCTCGGTAGATAAGCGTCATAACCTCAAATAGAGGTTAGAATATGTACGTTGTGTTGTATTATTGTTTGTACATAGAATGTTTTCAAATATTATGAAATAAAGTAAAAATAAGTATCGTAAGTATTAGAATGTAGCTACCTCTCCAATTATTGTAAATGCTCCAAATGTATTAGTAGGTGTTGATAATGTTGTACGATGTTTTATTCATGGTATGATCTAATAAAATTGGCATTGTTTTAGAGGCTACAAGGAAACGCCATGAGAGCGCCACTACCGAAGATATGAAAAAGCCATAGGGTTGTACCTGGCACCAGCCAAGGCTAGACTTAAAAATGAGTATTTTTCATTTTTATTGGTTTATTCAAATAAAATGATAATAAATACGTTTGTTTTTTATTTAGAACACTTCAATTAAAAAATAGTGATTAATTTGATAAACCTTCAATATGCCTTAAAAGATGCCAGAATTATTGATTATTAACTTGTATGGTGAGTGTGAAAAAACAAGTTCTTGCCTTTTAGACAACTCTATGTATGTTTCAACTTTTCATTATCGACCTTATACATTATAAATAACCAAGAACAATTTTAGTTCATTTTGACAAATATAATAGATTGCATAAAACATCTCAATTTTCATTTAAATAATATTTTACAAATATTTTAGAAAAAATATTGCGCTTACATTAATTTTAAAATATGGAATAAATATTTTAATTGAATATTTTATCTATATTCAGAAAAAAATATGAAAAATATATTCAAAAACCTCTCACGAAAAATATTTATAAAATATATTTTAAAAATATCTATGTAATATTTCTGTTTGCTAGGGTTGTTTACCTGCATCAAACTTTTGAAGATTTCCAAGTTAACAGAACCTGATAATCTCTTCCTGGTATGATATACCCATATTCGATGGTATACTGGTTTGTAATTTAGCGGGACAGTTGACATTTGACAAATAAATAACGGTTAACTTTGTTCAACTAGTTATTTTGTTAATATTCCAGATATGGATGCTGTGAAATTAACATTTCAAGGTCAAAACGAAGAGTGTCATGTCTGCACCGAAATTTCTACTTTGCTCTTTGAGAACAATAAATAAAAGCGAAAGCAGTTTTTCGGAAGTTGATATTGTTATAACTATATTATATAATTGTGAATATAGACTACGCAACTGCTGTAACAGTTTTTGTTCCCTGCAGAACTAAAATGTGGGCGGAATGTAGTTAGTTCAAAATCAAAGTCACAGAGCTTCATAATTTTTTTAATTTCCGGTTTTGGAATCTTTCTTTGTACAAACAGATCACTCAAACATTAATTTGAGCGAAAAAATATTTCTTGAATTTTATCACCAATTTTCATTCAAGCATTTAGGTCATCAAGCCGGCTGAGCCAGTACGGCTGAGAAGGAAGGGTGCATCATTGCCAATCTTGAAAGTCAAGCAGCAATATGCGGTACCGGTTGTTGGTTGGGTCACCATTCGGACAACGCTTCTCAGTGGCTCGGTGTATTCCGGCACTCCAGCCAAGGGCCTTCAAGGCCTGTAGTGCTGAGTTATCATTATTTATTTAGGTCATCAAATTACTTTAATATATTTTCTCAATAAACCTAGAGGTTAAAGAAAATCATTTTTTTTATTTAAATAAATTAATTTATTGCTTAATAATATCCCTTATCCAGTTTAAAAATTTACTAACATCAGTAAACACTAAATACTGACTCAGGTCACATCTTCTCCCTTGATCAGCCAGAGACATCGAGACGATACCCCTCAAAGTCCATCTACCATTCCTTTTCATCATGAAACCGCCTCCACTATCTCCGCTGCATGGCCCGGAGCCATTTCTGAAACCTTAAACGAGAGGAAGAAGGATGAAGGTCTTCGAAACAATCTAAGAAGAGTCTTACCAGCGCAAAAGGTCCTTTCGGAAGTAATTCCTGCGAAATCATCGTGGGACCTCAGGCATTCCTCTTGGGTCACTATGGGCAATGTAACTTGCTTGGGTACAGGGGATTGTGCTACCCCATTCTCATCTTAACCCCAACCAGCAACTATTCCAGTTTCACCCACCACCTTGTCCAGGGCCACCTCTTCGGACCACAAGCAGATTGGTCTTATGTATCCTTTGAATTCAACCGCTTCCTGTAGTGTTATCACGGCTATGTCGGCGTCAGCCGTTAAAGCGTGATAGGCTGGGTGTACGGCCACCTTCTTGGCACCAACTCTAACAGAGTTGTCGTTAGTCCAGCGTTGGATGTTGTATTTTCCGATGATTATTAAGATTTCCTCAATGTCTAATCTTTTCTCTCTCGGTCTGAGGCAATGAGCAGCTGGAATTATTGAAATTTTTTAAGGAATTAAAAAATACCATTGTTGTTAATCACTAGATCGATATTATACAGACACACTAAAAAAAAAACTGGTATGCCTCAGATATTCTAGATAAACAGAGACAAATTGATGAAAGCATTTGACAAAATTGATCACTATATTTCAATCTATGGGACTGTCAATGCAATTACTTCAGTTATCTAAATCTCACTTAAATTGGCAAACAGCAATACGTAGAGTACTGTAATGTAAGATCTAATATGGTTTCCCCAACATCTGGGATACCACAAGGATCTAATCTTGGACCAATTTTATTTCTTATATTTATAAACGATATTGTTGATGTGATTAAATGCGAAAAATTGTAATTTGTAGATGACCTCATGATATATACTAAAATTGAATCTTATTATTACAATATTTAGAGAGATCTGTCAGCAATTCAGACTTGGTACCATAGAAATCACCTTTCATTAAATATAGTGAAATGTAAAATAGTGACATATTCAAAGAAGCTAAAAACAATAGAATTTGATTACTCGTTGGATGCTACTATACTATACTATAAATTCTTTAATGTGTAGTCCCTAAGGTGTAAGATCTTTTCAATAAGGACCTTACGGATGTGGGCAATTTACCTGTGATGACGTGCCTATGGGAGACCAAAGTTGCCCCACAGGAAAATACCAAATTCAACTGTTTGATGCTGTACAGAGCTACCAACCATGGGAAGAAGCCTTTAGCAACTGCTTCTCCATTAGCGATGAGCGAATTGGCATTCAGGGATTTTCCGCAAACTTCATTCAGATTTCCTCTGACATCTATATCGGGCAAATAAGGCTCATCATCCTCGAAGGGTTCTTCTGTGGTGGTAGTCGTAGTGGTGGTTCTTCTAGTAGGGGTACGTTTGGTGGTGATACGTGTAGTTGTGGTAGCTGGAGTGGTGGTTGTTGTTGTCTTCGGTGGCCTCAATTGGAAAGGATTTTCAGGAAGATCTGAAGATTCAATAATGTCGAAAATGCTAACACCTCCAGAACCTTGATGAGAATTGTTTGGGCGTGGATCATGATTATCAGGTTTATTGTTGTTGTTATTGTTAAAGAAGTTAACGAAGGGATTGTTCTGTGACGTGGATCCTCCACTGTTGGAGTTGGGCAGGAAGGGATTGCTCTGTGACGTGGATCCTCCATTGTTGGAGTTGGTCAGGAAGGGATTGTTCTGTAATGTGGATCCTCCACCGTTGGAGTTGACCAGGAAAGGATTGTTGGGATAGTTTTGCGAGGGATTCTGTGGTGCTCCGAATTGAAAGTAGAAGTTACCAGGTTCCTTGTTAGGGGAGTCGAAAGGCTGTCTTTGCCCGGGTTCTATGAAATTACCATTTGGAAACGGCTCGGAGGTTTATCGTCAAAGTTCGTAGATCCTAAACTCAAACTGCTTATCTTCAAACTGTGCTGGAGGTTTATGGTGGTCAACACGGGTACTCTTTTAACTGGAACAATACAAAGATATTTTGTAGTGTAAAACCTAGATTTAAAGCCTAGAAATAATGTCATTGAGGGATTTTGAGGACATTAATTTAAAAGTTAACTTTTTTAATGATACCATCTCTAGAATATTTGATATGTTTACCCGTATTACTACTATTAAAACCACAAAGCCGTACAAACCCTGGATTACTGATAATACTAAATTTTTATGATACTTGCTTAGGAGGGTGAACTTTTACAAGGCTTTTTACCAAAATGTCGCCTCTACCCAAGATGTTCATGTTCTATGGAAAACAATAAATAAGTTAAATATTTTTCAAAAGAAAAAGGGTTCATGTTTACTCTCACATATTAATAATGTGGAAGGACATCAACAATTATTTTCGTGACAGTCTTCCAAAAATAGTTTTTGATGTGAAATTATATAATTATTACAATCAAAATACAAGAACTCGGCTGAATAGTTTATAGATCTTGCAACCATTTCCAACGATATCGTTCTTAAAGCTATTTCGTCAATTAAGACTACGGTCTATGGTTCAGATAACACTAACGTACTGCTGTGGTTAGACAACCCTTTTTGCTGAGTGTATTCAAGTTGCATAGTTTGCTTGTTATGGTTGGTTTCTTTGCTTAAAACAGCTGTTGTTCAATTTACCGAGCATTTCTCACAATTTTAATTTTGTTTGGTGTAAGTTTAGTTAAAGAGTTTATTGAATTATTTTTAATTTATTTAATGTTAAGTTTTTTTAATTATTCCATTCATTAATTTGTCTAGTGTTAGCTAGTGTAGATTTAATGCGGATTCTATTGAATATTGTCGTAGGTTTTACTGAGTTTTCTGAGTTGTACGATTTTGGGAGAGGGATTTTTGTAAGAAGAACAATTGTAGAGTTTTGTTAAGGACTTCCTTGTTCGACTATTGACGTGAGTAGACGTATTTTTGTATATCATTGTTGCCATTTTGTAATTCATTTGATATTGAAATTTAATTCTGTAAAAATTTAGTCAATCAAGGATTTCTTTTCGTAATAATTGTTAATGTAATCAATTATTATTTTTTGTTTAGGAAGATATATTTTTTAGTTTTTTCTCTCATTATATTTTAAAGAGTTAATTTTCTGTTTTCCAATTTTGCTATTTCATTTTCATTTGTCTATCACCTCGGTTGGGTGAGTAGAAGCATTGTTTTTGCATTTTCATTTAATTCAATCAGTACACAGCAGTACGTATGTTACATCTCTGCGTTCCACAACTTTTGCCTCATATAACGCATATGGTGGTACCCTGATTGCTGGAAATATGCTTACGTGCTCCCTCTGGCAAACATTTCGTCTCCTAAAACTTTTAAGGCTTTTCATCCAATTAGTCTGTTGTATGTGTGTGGGGAGGGTGATGTTACATTAAAAAGATCTATTGTGCTCCTATTCTTGCTGCTTTACAGCTGGCCTTCCAATCCTATTCCTTTCAGAAAGTGTAGGATGTCAGAAGGCCCCAGGTTAGGTTAAATCTCCCTCTTCGATTTCACATGCTCCCAGGTGCAACGCCCTTGGGTTGCACAGTGCTACGCAATTTGAGAGGAGGTGGATGGGTGTTTCATCCTGTTTAAAACAAAATCTACATTCAGATTCCTTTGCGAATCCAAGCTTACTCAGGTGCCCTTTCAGTTTACACTGGCATGAAAGTATTCTTGTTAATATGTGAACATTGTTCTTACTCAGGTTGATGCATTCTGTAAACCTCTTCTGGTTATAGAATCCCAGAAGAATTTTACTTTGCTTTATTCCCTGGAGAATGTCCCAATAATTAGATTTCAGTATTGTACTGCTACTTATCCCGCAAAAGCGTTCAGGCCCTACAAAAGGTATTCCAGCACCTTTTTTTTTGCCTATTAGCAGCTTCCTATATTATCGAAAGTATTAGAGAGAGTTATTGATACCCCACTGTGGAAGCATCTACGTGCTAATAATATTTTGCCGGAGCAGCAATCAGGTGTCCCATCGGTCTATAGCTGTACCACGACATCCTCAGAGCTATGGACATGGGTAGATTGACTACAGTTGTGTTAATCGACCTTTCTAGGGCGTTTGATACAATTAATCATAACCTCTTGTTAGCTACCTTCGCATTTTGTTGGTTTGTGGGATGATGCGGTGGAATTTTTCCGTAGCTACTTACACGATAGATTCCAATCTGTGATTTTGAGCAATAAACAATCGTTAAGGCGCTATGTTGGCTCTGGAGTTCCGCAGGGCTCCATTTTTGGCCCACTATTATTCTCGATTTATACATCTCAGCTGGCAGTGCATTTGAAATATTGTGATTATCACGTTTACCCTGAGGACACGTAACTCTACAGCCGCTGACATTATTATTTAACACTCGAACGAATGACTCGACACTCTGATGGTGCTAAATATTAATGTCGGTGACTGTACATGCCTTTTCCTTATAATAACATTGATAAAGCCTGCAAAAACATTAACGTGGATACTAATCCCTTTGTTAGATTATGCTCTGATCATGGATTGGTATCTTAAACTTCACATTTGTGAGAGCACTGTTTTTTTTTTTTAATGGTACTGTGTAAATATTAATTTTTTACCAAAAATATTAATTGCATTGGACATATGCGTCAAAGAAAAAAAAAACAAAATGGGTACTGCTGTCGTTAGACAACCCATTTTCGCTGAGTGTATTTTAAGTTGCATATTTTGGTTGTTTTGATTTCTCCGATCAGCTGATTTTCAATTTACCGAGAATTTTCACAATTTTATTTTTGTTTTGATTAATTTTAGTTTAAGAGTTTATTGTATGATTCTTTTATGTAGTGTTAAGAATTTTTTTATTTATTCCAGACATTCAAATGTCTATTCTTCGCTTGTGCTGATTTAATGCGTATTCTATTTAATATTGTCGTTGGAATGTAATACGTTTGCGTTCTTTAAAATCTTATCCGTTGAGCTAGCTAATTTTGTTTTCTTTTTCATTTTAATATCCATTTTGCATTTCTCATTTAATTCAATCAGTACACAGCATAGCACAGTATAGATAGTGACACTATTAAAAAGGCAAAAAAATACAGGGTGTTCCATTAAATAAAAATGTCGTGTGATTGTGCCAACAACATCCTGTACAATCAAAAATAATTTTAAGATAGGCACCTTAATTTCTAGTTTCACCATGTATTAAGTGAAACGTTTAACTTCAATAGCCAATGAACAATCAGAGACCGGAGTTCAGTTACTGGACTCAGTATATCCCATATTACAGCATTGATTGTAAAGAAATGATTGATTGATGTGAGAATTAAATAGAAAAATGCTAAAGTTAATTAGTTTTCGAAGGGCTGTTTCACTCCTTCAAGTGCATATCTGGATATATCTGCATCCATACCGTGTTTCAAGGAAATTTTCGAAAAAAAAATAATCTCTTCCATATGTTAACATACCAGTCCTTTTACATATGTGTTAAAAGCATTAAACTTACTGTCTAGGGGTGGGCGAAACATATCAGGTTCCCATTGAGCAGGATTTTCGTTATTCTGGAAGGAAATCCTTTCCAATAGGAAAAAAGATGTTGTAATATAACGGTCTACCGTTTACGATTTCATCCACCGCCTTGCTTCTAGAATAGGCCAGCTCGATGTTTCCATTGTAGCCCTGTATCACAAGAAATATAATATAAAACGTCATCTAACGAAATGATCGCTTCAAACACGTGTTTAAAGAAAGAAAAAAAAGTTATTTACACTGTGATTAGCATACACAAAATTATTTTTAGCGTATGTACCTGCAATTTGATTAGATTTACATACTACATATATAAACATCATCTACGTTTAAAATTTATACACGCGAGCAGCTATTTCTAGTAAAACAAAAATGGGTATTATGAAGGAAACATGTTCAATGTTTATATTTTTAAACAATAACTAATTTACAGCGAGTGCGTTGTGATTGTTTTTGTTGATTCGTATGCAGCGCACAGAAGCACATATTTTATTGGTGCTAATCACGTTCAAACAAAAGTTATAAGTGCTACTGGAATATGAAATGTAAACAAAGCATGCCGTATCATACATACAGTGTTTCTATATGATGGAAAGCATTTCCTAAATTGTTAAGCGATTTAGAAATGGGAATTTCTACTTTGAAAGCGTTGTATCTATAGTGAAATTCGAATGTAAACGAGATTTCGCTGAGATTATGTTAATTATTTCTTAGTAAGCGTCGATTAGCTTTTACAATATCAGAGGAATTACAAATATTTACATATTGGAAGTATGTACTTTAGTTAATATATTCACTATGAAATAATTAGTCAAGTAGATAAAGACTGCTTATTTATGCAGCTATAATAAATAAGACACACTTCTTTAAAGGTGACATCAATGCAATTAGCATTTATTTAAAAAGATGATTTTAAAAATATTTGTTTATTTTTTTTTTTGTAATTTGAATCTTTTAAATATCTTATAATTTATTTTAATTAACTTCTTTTTGTATCATGACAGCTGCTTTTTATTGATTTATCAATATGTAGATTGTATGTATAATTTTAATAAGTAAGTAGTTGACGATTCCACAATAACAGTTGCTGTTTGACATGCAATCGTGTTTAATGGAAATAATTAAAGTACTTGTTTAAAATAAAGTTTTCCAAAGGAACGCAGGTAGTTTGAAACGCAGGTATAGTTAAGGAAATAAGTCCGTGGACAGTTATCTAATATGTAGGCAACACAACTTACAATTACGAAGAAGACTGTCTCTTTCATGTCCGTCTAATCTTATGCGAGGGAATTATTTTAATTTTCAGAATAAGTTCTTACTACATCGGTTTATTTACAGTTAGTTGTAGTAATAGATAATTTTGTTTTCATCAGAATAATTAATCATTGTAAAGTGAAATAAAAATTTAACTTATTAAAATAAAAAAAAATATTTACAATGAAATTTTTCTAATATAATAAAATAGTAAGTTTTATTTTTATGTAATTCAAGCAAATTGTTAAAGTAATACCAATAAATGGTAATACACAAATAAACTACTTTTGAACGATAAATACATAGATACCATATATTTCGAGGATTCAGGCATAGATGGTTACGATCAATATTTTGCGTGAAAATTGATTATTTTACTTTTTATTAGTACGTATGTATGTATTTATTAAATCCATTAGGTAATAAATATAATAATTAAATATTACATTGGATACGTCATAACTATAAAATAGATAAAAGAAGAATGAATATTGAACGCATTAAAAGAATGGTGCATTAAAAATACATGTATATTTGCAGGTTAGCCAACGTCACTCATACAAAGCGAAAAACTCGTCAAAAGAATACACAACATTCTCCAAAAGGAGATTCTGTACCCTGGATTTGAATAAGCGAGTCGTCTTATATTCCTCTAACAGAGCATTGTAAAGTCTTAAACCTAAGCAGTTAGGAGAAATAGATGCTACCCGGTATTTTGGAATACAGAATAGAACTGCTTTCGAAAACTTTAAAGGAATACTTGAAATACTTTAGGTTCTGAAATCTTTTCCCTAAAATTGAATTTTTCCATTCGAAACACATGAGTGCATATAGGTTATACAGGGTGAGTTTTTTATCTTGAGACAACGGAATATCTCTAAAACACTGGATCAAATAAAAAAAAAAAGTTTTCCATATTTATGCTTTCATTTGTCAATTTAATTTAGATAGAAAAGTTTTCTTTGTTTCAAAATATTTAACACCATTAGTTTACTAAGATTGAAGTCATACAGTAATAAAATTTACTAATTATTATTAATAATAGTTTAGTGTAGACCTAATAACAAAATCTGATTTTTGGGAAAACGCTTAAAACAAACAACACCAGTTTCCAAAGAAAAAAGATGTATATTTTAATTTCATATTGAATACAACAAATAGTTTAATTAACCTAAATCGGTTGTAATATATTGTAAGACTAGCAACAGTAACCACTTCCTTGACGTTTAATTGTTTACTACGGAATACAAGTTTACGTCAAATTTCAAATCTTAATTTCCCTATTTTTAACCTGATAGAGTCTCCTTGCAATTACTAGTTATCGCACTAGCAACTTCTCTTGCAATAGACATCAAAATGGTGTAATATGCTCAATAGACTCAGATAGTATAGAATTTCTATGTGTTTCTTTATGATTTTCTGCCCAAATGGATTTGTTTAAAAGATGATTACACTAATTGTTGAAAATCTCCAACATTTTCTTTTGATATATCTTAAAATAATAATTTTGTCGCTTAGAATTTCTACGATCACAAAATGTTTGCGCTCCACGGAATGGTATTCCTCTACGTTCGCTGTAATTTGTGTTGCCTACTTGTCAGAGAACTGTCCAGATACATGTTTCTTTAACTATACATACTAGGTGAATATGGCAGAAGCTATTTTCTCATTTCACGAATACACCCAAACGTGAAAAAGAAACCTAAATGTGGTTTCTTTTGAAATACCTACTACAGGTACTAAAATATATTAAAATTTGGGCATAAACGCATCTGAAAGTGTAAGTGGATCTGTATTAAGATATTTCAAAATTTTAAACAGTATTGAATTTTACATGCCTTTCTTAAACAAAGTGACATCACTTTTAGAGAATCAAAGATATCTCGGAATTAAACAAGTAAAAGTCAAAGGTATGTTGCACATCACTTGTTCAAAACTAACTGATGTTTTTTTAATTTGCATTGTATTAAAAAAAAACACAATTGGAGGCTAGACCGAGGTTGTGAAACATCCTGTACAAACGTTGACAATTTTCCGTTATTAGTAAATCATAATCCCACAAAAAATGATAAAAACATTCTCCCTATCTGTTATCTGCTACCGTTTATAAGTTATATAAATTCCTTCCCAGTGAAACTTCCTGTAGGCACATAGGTGAGGGTGGTACAGAAGCGGCTTTTGTTTTTTATAATAGGGGTATTGAAATGTATAATCAAAAGTTAAAATTAGGGGATCATTTGTAATAGTTTTCAGGTTGAATAAGTTGCATTAAATTAGACGCGAGTGGTTATTTAGCTCTTCATAAATAAAGTATAGATACATATAATATTAAAATATTTGAGTATTGCGTCAAAAAACTAAATCATATTTAACTAAAATTAATTTTCATTAAAATTCTTCTTTATTGTTTCAAATTATTTATAATACGTATGGGTTTATGTTGTAGCAGAAATATTGATTTTAAATTGGCGTCTGTATCCGCAAACAAATTATAATTTATGTGGGAGTTAAAGTGTGCAAAAAGTTTCTACAACTCTCTTATGACAGAGCAGTTTTATCCAATTTAGATACAGTCGATAGCTGTAAATCCCATTTCAATCTGCTGTCGACAGGCTTGCACTCCAGGGAATTATTCAGAATTATAGTGTCACTCAATGGTGTACTTTCAAATATATATATATATATATAAATGTACCATCTTTAACAAATTAAATGCGAATTGAAGCACCACAAATCTTCGATTATTTATGCAACCAAAACTACAAGTACTGAGCATCGCGAGTGATACATAATTCAGAATTGTTTGCAAATAATTTTTAATTACTATTTCAGTGTGCTGTAGCTTCATTGCATTAATAATCAAGATTTTGTGAAGCTTAGATTCCCATTTAATTTGCTAAAGATGGTACATAGGCCCTGTAGAGTAGAACAAAGTATAAGTATAACCTTTTTCTATTCTAACAAATGATCTATGTCCACGTCAGCTTAGTATGGTATCGTAAGAATTTAACCATTTGATACATATCGATAACATCTATAAAATTGGTTTTTATAATAGGATGTTGAGTACAATAGATCGTGACGTCCCAAAATTAACTGCGTAATTGATTTTTGCGGTTTGACATTTTCATCAAGTTTCGTAACTATTACTGGCATACCATTCACGTAAATAGATCATGATTTATCATTACACGCCTATACAATTTATTGTATTTCTATTGAAGGCAATGCGGGCATGATTGCATATTGGAATTTAGTATAATATTTAATACTATTAGTAATAGAACACGGATTTAGTTAATTATTTTAACAATTCTTATGAGACACTTTTATATATACGTATACAGGATGCCTCAATTATTCGAGGACGGAAGAGTGCTAATAAACCATAAGTTTCTTCAAAAAAATTTTCATGAATTATTTACATATATAAATATTTGTTAATAGAATTTTATTGTCCAACAGATTACAATCTATATAAAGGACAAAATTATAAATATAATGTGCAGCAGCAAATAACATAAAGAAAATTGGAAAAGAAGCAAAAGTATCTTAACATACTAAATTACATACTAATAAAAAAAAAAATAATACATAAACCAAAATTAGGCCAAATATATTCTACATGCATCGGTTATTTCAAGTAGTGAACTGTAGTTTATATCGCAGTGGCATGAAATAATATTAAAATTACGCGTCATAACTAATAGCGGTGAATGAAACGCAGAGTTAATTGTAACAGTTGGTATATAAAAAGTGTAACTGAGTCGCGCAGAAGTTCGTGGTATCAAGAATTGTAATTGTGACAACAGGTAATCACAATCAATGTTGTTGTGTATAAGATTATATAAAATTTTATGCTGATAATTTTCCGTTGCATTTCCAGAGATTCAAAATTGAATGTTTGGAGCAGTACATCATAATCAAATCCGCTACAGGGGTAAATGCCCTCATGCCGATAAAATAAGTATTTGAGGAACTTACGTTGAATTTTTTCGATCGGTACGATATGGATTCCAAACTAAGCACGCATATTCTAGCTTACTTCTCACATAGGTACAAAATAAAGCTATAGCGGTCTCAATTTTAAACATCTGCGAATTTCGTATTATAAATCCTAGCGTTTTTAAGGCTGATGATGTTATATGGTTCGTGTTAGACACAAAACTGAGGGAGGGATCAAAATACACTCCCAGGTCTTTAATGGCAGAACTGCGAGCAAGCGGGAAGTCACCAAGAACATAAGTAAAATCAATGGGATTTCTTTTTCTTGTGTACGACATAACAGTACATTTCGAAACATTCAACTCGAGTTTGTTGTGAGTACACCATTCGGTGATGTTGTTGATTTGCTCTTGCAGATGGAGACAATCTGCCCTAGTAGCAATCTCTCGAAATATTTTTAGGTCATCAGCAAAAATTCAGCTCCCACAATCAATATGATCGAGCAAATCATCAATAAAAAGAATAAACAGTAATGGTCCTAGATTCGATCGACGAAAAACCGTTGTTTAACCGTTGTTTAAACGGAATAAATTAATATTAGGTACTACTTAAATGGTTTTGAACGTCAGCTTTTTAACTATTTGCTATTTCATCGGGAAAAAGATCCAATTTTAACAATTTACCACTCTGCCATTTTTAAAAATCTAATTTTTATATTCTGATCGAACGTTCTTCTTTTACTTTAGTTTTTAATCGCTATAGATCGTATAGCGAGATTTTGATTTATTTATACAGGATGTAAATACTAAATAGAAAACACTATACATACTTTGTTATTATTAAATGCAAAATACAAAATTTGGGAAGACTATCCAGGCATAAAAACTGACAGAGGTTGTTGGTAAAAACATAACAAGAAATAGAAAAGTTGGTTGGTAAAGTTAAGAAAGGATCTTTGGTGTAAAAAAGGTCAAAATTAAAAAAAAATGTTGAAAGTATTAATCGAAAAATAAAGGATTTTAAGTGATTTTTGAAGAAGAGAGACTTGAGTAGACATTTTGGAATTAACAAGAATACAATAAAATTGGGATTAAAGAAAAGGAATTGGATTTACCAATGCAGATATTTTGGAAAGAATAAGGATAAGATATTATAAATTTGACAAGAGGAGTTGGATATAGCGTCAAGTTTGTCAAGATAGAAGTACAGGGTGTATCAGATATAGAGGTAAATATAATAATATGTAGCAGCTGTAATCATATTCAATCAAAAAGTCTTAATGCACAGAGGGTCTATCTGTAAGCATTAACGAGAAAAAAAAATTTGTAAATGCCGTGGGCTAGAGCCGCACCTGTGCCCAACCTAAATGCTGTCTCGAGTATACCCCCACATACCACTATCATTCAGCCATTACCGCTGCTAGTTTTGTGTGGATCGCCGCCAGGAGTGCAAGCCACTTCGAACATTTTATTTAAATTCTTCCCGTCTCGCAAAAAACGATCCTTTTCAGGACCATCATGATTTCATATAAAGAAAATCGAACTTGATGCATCGGCAAAAGCCGGGAAGTATAGTTCATTTTCGCGCGACATCATAGTAAAAAGGCCGTGTTTGCAAATTTTCTATATCTACATTTATTTCTGTGTAATTCGATTCAATTCATTTTGCTTAAATAAATATCAAAAGAAATAACTCAGATTCATGTGGTACCGTTTATTAACAACTAACTCTCGATTCGACAAAGCAAAAGAAAAATATTTACGTTTTTGTAACTACTGAAGTCGCATATCCGGTGAAACTCGAACGTCTTATCAGGATATTAAAAGTAATACTTTGTAGACTTACGTAGAATGCTCTTAACAAAAAGGAATGTTTATTTATAAAAAGAAGAAATTTAAAATGCCTCAGTTTTTGCTATTTTTACAAGGGCCTTTATTTATTCAGAATGACGTTAAATGAACTTACGGCATACCATTAAGAATAATACTAAATGAGTGCAATGTATTTATACATAATACCACGTTTAGCGGTGTCTTAACATGACGTTTCCTTGCATCAGGCCGGACTAAAGAATTTTTGCTCTAAATTTTACTTTTTTTATTCTTTAATGATGAAATCGGTTTCGGTGGGTTTGTGTTTTATATATGTCGTGTAGTTAACACCCAGGCAAAATTTAACGTTTTTATTTGATACCCTGTAACTGTAAAGAGACATACAGTGGAAAATTCTGAAAATTTCGCAGTATACTAAAGTCGACCTGCGCTATTGAACTAAAATATTTTTAATAATCTAGCACATCCGGTTATACCGGAAGTGGCTGTCAACTTTGTTATTTTAATTGGAACACCCTATATATTATTACATTTTTTAATTCCTCGTTCAAATCTAAAGTAAGCTTGTTAAAACAACCATGTTGTTATTTTTAACCATATTTGAAATATTTGCATTTTTTTTTAAAATTTTTGACAGATGGACGAGTGCATCTGAACTTCTATAACTGCAAAGGTATTTAACTTGGAAAATTGGAAATTGTAGAATTGTTGACCGTATAGGGTAGCATCCGAAACCGAATGAATTTTTCGAAAAACATTATACAGCGTGTCCGAAAATTACAGTTAAACTTTCGAATTGAAAAAGTGTCAAAACTTTTTTTTTTTAAATACAACTACCTACTTTTCTCTTTCTTATCAAACTGCCCTTATAAAAATACAAAAAAAAGTCGTATTCATTACCCATCTAAAATGGATACTTTTTAAGATAATTAGTAAAATATGTATGATGATGTAAGAAGGTAACTTATGTAGTTTTTTAAAATGTCATCCTGCTTTGGTATATCTAAGTAAGTCATGACCATTCGGCAAACAATCCAGCATTGATGAAATGTCACTTAGTTTTCAATTATAAACAATGTCGGCACGGTTAAATTATACCAAGGAAAATTATTTAAATTTATTTATTATTTATGGAGAATGCAATAAAGTGATAACAAGAACATGTGATACCCTTTGCTGCTCGGTATCCTCAAAAGCATGAGACAATATGATAGAATAATACAGAATTTTAAAAATTTCGGATCGGTTAAGGCAAAAATTCAAAAACATAAACCTATTCAAAGATTGCAAAGTTTTTTATTTTTACAGTGAGAAAATAATAAATTAATTTATCTCTGCAGTTAAAATGAAAGATACATTAATTTGTCATAAACCTATTGTTAATAACGCAAACTTAAATTTTTATATAAATACATTTTAAGTTAATAATTTCTGAGGAATTTGCTGTGGGCGAAACATTAAAATTATATATTTTTAAATTGGATTTGGCTTTTTTTTTCACAACAAAATAATAATTAAATTCACTAAAGAAAACCAAAAAAAGAAAGTGAATCGAATAAAAAGTTAACATGAAACAATTAGTAATTAATTAATATTCAATACAAATGTGTAAATGTAACAAATACAAAGAAGAGGAATATGTATAAAAAAATCAAATAGATTACACAGATAGTTGATTGTTATTAAGAAACAATAACAATTAAACCTGAATATTAAACTTGGGGCACTTGTACAAACTTTCATCTTTTTTTTCATTCGCTAAATATGTTTTGGCCACACTTATCAAAGATCCTGTACATAATTACACCTCAAATAAGCCTCATGTTTTCACATACATATTTACGGTAGAAAAAAAAAAAATAAATGCTACTTCATTTAATAATAGATACCACTCGAAAGCGAATTATAGAAATTCGCATTGGCTTCTGCGAATTTAGCATACAAAAAAAATAATCAAGTTTGCTATGAACAAGCGATCTTCCTGTGCAATTACTGTTTATATTACATAACTCAGTCATTATATACGAATTTCTAATAAACGTTTTTCAAATAATGTGATAACACACCTACGGTATGTTCTATAATCTATGCATAAGTCTATTTTTAATGGCGGTGTAATTATTGTTAATGAATATACTTGGCCGATGAGCAAGGTCCGAGACAGCACATGTTTGGAGTTTTTTTTTTTTTGTATTGTTTTTGGAAATCATTCTGCGCGTTGTTATTTGAGGTAGTTACATACTTACAGACAATGTAATAATGATGTATTTTAGTGACGAGTAAGATTGATTGGTATTATAAATATTTAATTTAAATGTTGATAATGATGTGTGCCTATACATGAATATGCAAACAAAAGTTGTGTGTGTTTAATACGTTCTGAGAATTCTTTGAAAATATTAAATGATGTATAATGTTTTGATAAAAACTTGCTTGTCTGGATTTCGGTTTTCAAATACCCCATTAGAGAAATAATAGCTTAGAGATATTATAAATGAGTGATATCATTTCTATATGGGAATGTTTAAACTACTATTATCACGTTTTTTAGAAAATGTCATTACATCTATACGTGTAAATATATACAGCATGGGTCTTTTACATGGCAAAGTTCATTATTAAATAGCTGTTAGCTGAATTAAAATTTTGATAATTGTTATACCATGTGATTCAAAATGATTGTCGTAAGAAAAAAACTGTTTTCCGGAAAAATTTATCTATACTTATTACCAATTTAATGAGCGAAGTTAGTTACATACAAATTTCATACATTAAATGAATTTTTTGACATTTAGCGACATTGGCGTGCGTGTTGTAGTATCTTTCGATTATTTATCTTATAATTTTTTCAAATCGTTTATATTTACATCTAATATCACCAACAATAGTATTTCTGAATACTGTAAGAAAATAAGGGAATTTATCTGTGGTAACAGCTCAACAAACAGGTAAAAAATCAATATTAACATTAAGTGAAATAGTTTATTACAGTTTATAATTTTATAGGCTTATCATACACTTCAGCGCAATGAGCTGTCAAAAGAAAGTTACATTTTCATCCCTATAAAGTTTCTACGGTACAGGAATTATTACCATTAGATCACGATAGGCGATTGGAATATTTCATTGGTTTAATAACAATTTAAGGACGATGACTTGCTTAAACAAATCATTTTTCTCGGATGAAGCCTGGTTTTATCTAACAGACTATATCAATTTACAAAACTATTGTATCTGGTCTGCAGAAAATCCACACGAATTTCGAGAAACACAATTGCACCCTGTAAAAGTTGGAGTTTGGTTAGCTTTGTCCAGGCAACGAATAATAGGGCCAATTTTCTTCGAGGAAACTGTAACACCCAACGTTCACAGATGTTCGAATTGTTATTGCAGAGTTACAAGAAAAATGAGCTTGAAGCAGGTTATTTTCAGCACGATAATGCTCCAGCACATACTGCTCGACAAACCTGCCAATATCTTCAACAGTTTTTTGTTGACAGGTTCGTTAGAGCACTAAGATGGCCACCAAGATCGCCTGATCTAACCCCATTAGATTACTTCATGTTCGGCTATCTAAAAAATAGGATCTATAGAAACCGCATGCATACCATAGAAAAACTGTGAGGTGCAGTTTTGTCACTTAATAATTATACTATTGTACGTTATAATTAAAGTAATAAAAAATTTAGTTAAACACCGTTAGTACTGGATTGTAAAATCATAATTTAGTAAGGTTAAATTAATGACATTTCATTTTTACAAGCAGAAACACCAATCCATAGTCGTTTATATAATGCGAGTTCAAATATAGGTTACGTTTTCCTTATTTATGACAGATCCGTTTACTTTCTTATGTTCTAACACTGACTTAGTTCAAACCTTCATTACAAACACGCGGCATATACCTACACCCTGTTACTATCTATAAAACCGGAATTGATAATCATTTTGAATCTCTGTGTATATGTTGTAGGGGAGGGTGGGGCAAGATGGGGTCACGAGACATGATGGGGACATCGTCTTATCTACAAAACGGCAGTAATACATCTGTCAAATATAAGCAGACCTAATATTGATAAGTGCTGTTTTATGTTTGTTGTAATGTAGGAAACTTTACTAGTCGTAATAACAAAGTTATTGCTGTTTGTGCGTGAACATTTGCAATTTTCAGAATTTCGTTATTGTTTTGATGGGGAGTTCAACGGCCAGTATCGGAAGTATATGTTAATTATTTACAACTACACTTTCTTTATGCTTATTAACTGACATGTATTGCATGTATTTTCTTATTAGTGCATTATTTGTTTATTTCAAATATTTAATATGTTATTATAACATAACCAGAAAATGTCCCAAAGAGGCAAGATGGGGCTATTGGTATGGAGCAACATGGGGACATCACTATCTTACTCTACAGTGTGGTCCGTTATGCCTAAATATTTAAATATAGAATTAAATCGTTTCATTACTTGCAACAGGATTGTCGTGGGTACAGAAGAGAAGAGAATGAGTATGAGGTACCACAAACAATTCTAGAAAGAAAAGTGAAAGAAGCGCGTCAGCTTGTTGGACTTCTCCAACCTAGAAAATCATCAGGCTAAAAACATTGTTTTCCTTAGAAGACGAGACACTGCTAGTTACATATTTGAAAAAAAATGGAATTGGGTCTTTCAAGGTTAACAATTCAAGATTTCAGAAACCTTGCTTATGGATGGTCTGAAAAATTGGGGAAAATTCATTGTTGAACAAATAGAAGAATTGCAGGAAAAGATTGGCTGATAAGATTTGTGAGATGTGATCCGGACTTGTCAATTAGAAAACCCAAAAGGACAAGAGCTCCAAGAGCCATTGGCTTTAACAGAATAGCGGCAAAACACATTTTTGATTTGCTTGATATGCAACTACATTATACATATAATAATCACAGTAACTGTGAAAAAAGAAAATAATTTACATAAGTGTTAAACAATTAGTAATTATTCTTATATTTTTCGCTCTCTTTCACTGTTTCTTAAAATTATTTGATTTTATTATATCTTGTCACTCATTGTCAGTTTAATTTGTCTATTTTTTTTACTTGTTGGTTTTTTTATTATTGAAAATGAATTTTTCGAAAGAGGAATTAATTGTTGTGTTATACAGGGTGTATCAGATATAGAGGTAAATATAATAATATGTAGCAGCTGTAATCATATACGATCAAAAAGTCTTAATGCACAGGGGGTCTATCTGTAAGCATTAACGAGAAAAAAATTTTTGTAAATGCCGTGGGCTAGAGCCGCACCTGTGCCCAACCTAAATGCTCTCCCGAGTATACCCCCACATACCACTATCATTCAGCCATTACCGCTGTTAGTTTTGTGTGGATCGCCGCTTGGAGTGCAAACCACTTCGAACATTTTATTTAAATTCTTCCCGTCTCGAAAAAACGATCCTTTTCAGGACCATCATGATTTCATATAAAGAAAATCGAAGCTTGATGCATCGGCAAAAGCGCGCGAATGTATAGATTCATTTTCGCGCGACATCATAGTAAAAAGGCGTGTTTGCAAATTTTCTGTATCTACATTTATTTCTTTGTAATTCGATTCAATTCATTTTGCGTTATATGATTAAATAAATCCAAAAGAAATAACTCAGATTCATGTGGTACCGTTTATTAATAACTAACTCTGGATTCGACAAAACAAAAGAAAAATATTTACGTTTTTTGTAACTACTGAAGTCGCATATCCGATGAAACTCGAACGTCTTATCAGCATATTAAAAATAATACTTTGTAGACTTACGTAGAATGCTCTTAACAAAAAGAATGTTTATTTTATAAAAAGAAGAAATTTAAAATGCCTCAGTTTTGCTAATTTTACAAGGGTCATTGTATTATTCAGAATGACGTTAAATGAACTTACGGCATACCATTAAGAATAATACTAAATGAGTGCAAAGTATTTTCAATAATCCGACGTTTAGCGGGTGCTTAACATGACGTTTTGCTGCTCGCATCAGGCCGGATTAAAGAATTTTTGGCTCTAAATTTTACTTTTTTTATTCATAATGATGAAATCCGGTTTCGGTGGGTTTGTGCTTTATATGTCGTGTAGTTAACACCCAAGCAAAATTTACTTTTTTATTTGATAAACCCTGTATAAATGATTTCAATTTTTATGATTGTATTGCCATTTCCATTCTATTTCCATTTGTTTACTATTTAGTCTTGATGAACACGTCTTTGAATAAATTGTGTGAAACTATTTTTAAACTCCAAAAACATTATTTGGTAACATTTTGAGCAAAAATTTTGACTGAGTCCTAAATCTGTCCAAATATTACCAAAAACTAAAACACACAAGCAATACCTGCACAGCATTTCCAACTGATAGCTCCACGTTCAATATAATATTATTCCCGATTGGATTATCAATCTTGATCCTCCCATACAGTCTCTGCTGTTGATCCCAAGCATATTCAAACATCGTAGGACATGGGCTATCTTGCGCGTTCACCAGTACGAAAAACGTCACAAAAACGACATAGTACATTAAACGAGTACAGCACGCACTTCCGTATTTGAAGAGAAACATCTTTTGTCCTTTAGATCCCGAGGAATTTTTAAGCGCGTTTGAAAAAAACGAAGTTCTTTCGATATTATCACTAACACAGTTTTAAAATTCGTTTAAAATGCTTTGGATACGTCGATAGAACCAGTTGCATTGTTATTCATGCCGAGTTAGGCGATTGTCATTATCTGTTTTAAGTGAGAAGTAATTTGTTTATGTAGAATCGTTATAAAGATTATTTTTTAATTTAGTCAACCAGTAATTCTAGTATTTATTGGTGTGATGTGGGTTTTTAATTAATGCTGGGCGAATCGGATGGTAATACTGTTTAAATAAATTAATGATGTGATTTATTTATGATTTTGAGGTGGTTATAATTAATAATTTGGATTTTATTACAATTGTCACTGTGCGAACACTACATTATTAATGTCTTTATATTAATATCTCCTACTAAATTACAAATCTTATAGAATATAATAAACGCAAATTAAGAATTTTAAATTTAGTTTGATACGTACATGCAGCCATAAAGACTACTAATCTTGAAGAAAAATAGCGTTTAAAAACATACACTCCTCAAAAAAATGCTTATATTTTGCAGAAAGAATAAAGCATTAGCCTATTGAAGAATATAAGTATGCCAATGTACACAATACTGCAATAACACAATAGATTTTAAAATCTCAATTGATTTTAACTGTTAATCTTTCATTTACCCTTATGGAATGAATATTATATTTTTTTTATTCAATCCGTCCATCACTATTTTAACCACAAAAAAAATCTACTTTTATTCACAATTAACACTTGCACGTCTAAACTCGTATTTGGTGTCCACACACTTATCTTTCAAACACACTTCTGATGATATTATTTGAAGATGACAGCGCCACATTTATTTGTTTAAACTTCTTCTGCATCCACGCGCTTAAATCGAATGTCGCTGCATCGTATAAGCAGTACACTACCAGTCATACGTCAAAAGTGTGTAGGTACTTCCTTCTAGATTAGATGGTAGGGATTTCCTAATATTTACCATTTATTAGGTTGGTATGGACGCTAAACCAATAGCGATCGTTTGTTTTCGTCACATTGCTAAACTGTGCGTGAGGTATAAGTTATTATTACTACTAGGTTACAGATGAATCATTTGTGTGTTGAATAATATCATGTTGAATGGATCACTTTGACCTTGATATCGATGTGGTGAAAATTTGTTGGTATTGTTAATTATCGTTTGTAAAAGTAAACTATATTTTAAGTCTTGAAAAAATGTTTTTTTTTTTACTTTCTATTGAACTGTCTTAAAATTGTCTTGGAATTTGTCAAGAATAAGTAACATTAAAAATTGAGGAGAATGGAGCAAACATTTATCTTCTATAAATAAAATAATAATAAAATAAAGTATTTTCATATGTATTTAGAACATTTATAATTCTACAAATACACAACTGCGAAATCTAGATAGCAGATTTCCCAATCCTAACCGCTGTAAAGGACTTTAGTGCGTTTTTAACACAACATTCACCTAATTTAATCTACTTGCATGCAATTCAAATAACACCGAATATATTATACAGGGTGAGTTTTTTTTATCTTGAGACAACGGAATATCTCTAAAACACTGCATTAAATCAAAAAAGATACGATTTGTTATAATGTAGGGGGCTCACTGAATGGTGCCGAACTCGATCCCCCACCTCACCCCCTTCAGAGTGGAAGGGGGGACAACTTTGAAATCTTAAATGGGAACCCGCATTTTGTATTGCAGATTCGGATTCTACGCCGTCAAGTATGTAGTTTTTGTTTGAAACTTTTTTTTCGATTCGTAACAAATTGCACTGTAATCGCAAAAAATATGATTGTGAATGTCTAGAAAAAATACACAAAAATGAGAAGCAAGCAAACATGATTTTGTGTTTTTTTTTTTATTTTAACATAAACTAACATTTCAAAAAGCCATGTGTTCCAAACTATGCCCCTTCACTTTGATATATTTATTTATTCGCATTTGGAATGTTATTCAACGATACAAAACCGTATTTTATTCAGTACTTGACAAGCTGTGAATACTTATACATTGTCCGATCCCCATTTAGATTATTAATTATTAATCCAATACAAATTAGTTAGTGTTGAATATTTGAACAGTAATGGCGGCTATAATATTACAAGAGAGAATTGAAATGATTTACATCTATGGAGAAAGTGGTAGGAATATCATGATGCTGTTAATCTTTATTCACAACGTTTTCCCGACAAGGTGCGATCGCGCGCTTCTTTTTACCGAGTCGTTCACCCAGTTCTCTAGCGAAGGAACTGTATAGCCAAGAAAACGTAATCGCTGGAAAAAATAATGAAATCGCGGTATTAGCTGCAGTGGCTAATAATCCGCATATTAGTACTCGAGAAATAGCTTGCGCATCAGCAATTCCTCAGTCCACTATCTGTCAAATATTGAAGCGTAGGAAACATCATACATTTAGAGTTTCCATGCATCAAGAACTTCATGGTGATGATTTTCAAAATCGAGTGCGATTTCGTCAATGGGCGCTTCAACGGATACAAGAGAATCCCCATATTTTTTTGCTTGAGTATTATTTTCTGACGAGGCGACATTCACAAATCACGGTACGGTAAATCGGCATAACATGCACTACTGGAGTATCGAAAATCCCAATTGGTTGCGCCAAGTTGAACATCAACATCTTGGAACGTAAATGTTTGGTGTGGAATAATTGGCAATAAGCTTATTGGTCCATATTTCATCGATGGAAACTTAAATGGTGAAAAATATCTAAACATCTTGCAGAACGAACTTCCAGTGTTACTTGAAAGCCTTCCCTTTTGGACGTACGACAAACAATGTGGTTCCAACATGACGGTTGTCCTGCACATTATTCAAGAATAGCACGAGAAGTATTAGATCGAGCCTACAATCGTCGATGGATCGGAAGAGGTGGTCCAGTGTCTTGGCCTGCAAGATCGCCAGATCTTACTTCCCTGACTTCTTTTTGTGGGCCACTTGAAGTCTGAAGTTTATACAGAAGTGCCAACCACGAGAGAAAACATGATTGAGCGAATCACCAACGCTTGTTCAAGGATTACGCCGGAAACACTTCTCAGTTGTGTGCAATCATTCCAGTTGCGAATGAATAAATGTATCGAAGTGGAAGGGCACATTTTCGAATATATTTTCTAAAATGGGTATGATAAAGTAAAGTTCTTCGTTGTTGAATGGCTTTTTGAAATGTTATTTAATGTTAAAATAAAAAAACACAAAATCATGTTTGCTTGCTTCTCTTCTTTTTTTGTATTTTTTCTAGACGTTCACAATTCATGTTTTTTTTGCGATTACAGCGCAATCTGTTACGAATCGAAAAAAAGTTTCAAAACAAAAGCTACATACTTGATGGCGTAGAATCCGAATCTGCAATACAAAATGGGGGTTCCCATTTAAGATTTCAAAGATCTTTTTTTGATTTGATGCAGTGTTTTAGAGATATTCCGTTGTCTCAAGATAAAAACCTCACCCTTTATATTCCAGGGCAAAAAGATATATTTATAGAATATTTTAAGTTAAATATTTAAAAATAAAATTTCTTGAAATAGAAAAGATATTTGCATTACATATTATAATAATCACTAAATTGACTTTTAACATGCACTCAATATTTATTAAATACGCCAGTTTGAGAATAATTGTCAAATGTTTTGGAAATATTATATATGTTCACTGCAGTTTTTGTACTTTTTTGGGCAATGTATATCTATAAAAATTATAAATCATTGAATTACTTTTGTTTCCAAAGTCAACTC